>JAIPMN010001183.1:15598-109324 GCA_020650975.1 Apostichopus californicus | reverse complement strand
AACACACATATATAGCTATATACACCTAGAAAGTATTGAGAGTGGTGTATCAAGAAGACTTTGGCATCTAAATTTATAAGAATATTTCGGCCATGAAGAGAAAACTGACTGAATGAGGCAACGTATTTAAAAACAAAGCATGAAAGAGGAAAGAAATAATTGGCTAGACTGGGATTTGAAACTGTGGCCTCAGAATTAAAATACACTATCATCTAAGCAATACCCACAAACATATGTATAAAAGATCAACAAACCATGAATACCAGGCCCCCCCCCCCATTCTGTTGCCTGGTAACACCTTCTGGCATCCTCTTCCTAGTAAACGATACTCCGAGGAGGATGTTAATGCATAAATCATGATATGTGGTGAATGTGGATGGTACTCTTGCTCTACTTTGTATACAAAACAATTACTGTGGCTTGAAAGACATTAGTTCAATGTAGAAACATTGGCAGCCAGCCCCCTTTGTTACAACATTAATGTTTACTTTGTCTGACTTCAATGACACCTTATGTTATAAAATTTATGAGGCAAAGATATATGTTAAAGCAGTTTACTGAGTTTTATAAGTTGTATCTTTTGCCATATTTTGAAATTTCCAAATGAATTAATGAAATTTCCAGGTTATTCCCTTGAAAATCTAAATTACTAATTATAAATATATATATATGCTTTGGTTACACTTGACACTGTATCACCTCTACTTAGGGAAAGGAATTGTTAACTTTGTTTCAATTTCAACTATGCTTTTCATGGCCAGGGTAAATTATGTCTATTACAGATAGAACGAGATACTTGAAATGCCAACCTTCAATGCACTTTCAGGGTCTGTTCAAGGCAATACCGACATTCATTACAGAGAATGACAGACTATCAATAAATGATGTGATAATGTGTTCATGGTGACATTCCTCATCAAAGTATTTGGAGTAGAAATGTATCAAAATGTCATTTGGGATTTGGAATGAAATTTATGGCTTGAACTGTGAGGTACATTGGGGAGTTATGTGTTAGGTCATCGTTACCATAAGGTAAACTTGGCAGAGATGGGTTGACATTTTCTCCAATGATCTCTCACCCTATAAATTGCGTGATTTGAAACTCAAGTGTGAAATGACTCGAATGGCACTTAGAATACACAGTAGAATACAGATATTATTATTGCCCTGCACTAGATTTTTATAATCTCATTCACCTTGTACAGTGCAATGACTGTATGCAGTTGTTAGGTAGGTAATGTAACAGATTATCTTACTATTGAAAATCTGATCATATGTAACCACACTTGGACACTATATGAAATCAGAAATCTGAAAAACCAGAAAAATAAAGGTAACTTCGATTCGATGAAAAGAAAGAAAGTTATCACAGTTATTTGATACTGGTTAAAAGTGTTCAAAACAAAATTAAATAGAGACATAATTTATATACTGCCTGTATGAAACACTCTGAATGCTTTCAACGCAATGCTGAGTTGCATCACACAAATTATTTTGACCAGAATAATAAAGGTAACTTTGATTCAATGAAAGGAAAGAAAGATACCACAAATTATGATACTGGTTAATTAAATGTTCAAAATAAAAATTAAAAGAGACATAATTTATATACTGCATGTGTGAAACACTCTGAATGCTTTCTAGGCAATGCTGAGTTGCATCATACAAAGTTTTGATAGAAAATAACCTTCTGTTTATACAAAAGTTAAAAACAAGAATTAAAACAGAAAATAAACAAATTATAAAGTATAGAACTTAATGTTGTTAAAGTGGCTCAATAAATTTCCAAGACTTTTTAGTTCCCTTAATAGACTGACCTGTCAATCTGTCTAATTAACAATTCAATTACTTCATAAATTTTTAATTCTTCAGTGTTACCTGACCAGATGACATTAACAACATTATTGCTAGATATTGCACTAAAACTGCAAGATTGAGCAAAAGGCTTAAAGAGAAGACAATAATCAGATTTCAGAAATTTGAAATATATAAATCATTCATTAATCTCTAAGTAACATTGATGCAACAAGTCGTGAATAGAACCAATCATTCTCAAAAATGATAAGACTATAAAATATTTGTGATATATTTTACTCAATAGATATTGTACAGTCAGAACAGCCCCTGACTGTACTTCAATCAGGGAAATTCCCGGTAGCGACTCAGGGAATGTCCCCTCAGAATGAAGTGACTTGTTACAACTCTCAATTTCAATTTAATTCCATTTCGTTTCAACCAACAATTTTCAAAGAATTTACAGTGATGTGTTCATACAATAGACTTTACAAAACATGATGAATGGTTGAGGGGAATACACAACTCTGTTATATAATAGCACCTTTTTTAATTCTCTCCCTGACATAATTCAAACGTTTGATTCCGCAGCCGAGACGTGCACCACGACGTTCTTTGAAGATGGCGGCGACCCTCTCAAATGTCCGACCGGCTACTTCTGCTACATCGAAGACGAGGGTGATGTCGAGAACGGAATTCCAAACGGCGGAACCTGCATCAGGGAATGAAGACATTTTCATTTTCAAACAATGCCGGATGAACGATCGTTTAGAGGTTAAACACCTTTTCATGATAGCAAGGTGAGGATGTGACATGCAGAAGGAAGAAAGTCAAAGGAAAAAGATAATATTTGTTTTTGTTTTTGAAAGTTCAATGTGACCTCCAAAACTTATGTCACAAAAAAATTCATTACAAATTTCACTGCTGCAAACTAACTTAAAATATGCAATTTATAGTTAGGAGTTGATAGCAATTGTGGATGGTGCATGTCATATCTATTATCTATCTTGAAAGATATACATTGGTGGGGTTGTCAACTTGTCAGAGCAACATTCTGTGTTTGGCTCAATGCCAACTGACGATAATTTCACCAAATCCGCCGAGAAGTGTCGTAAAAAGAGTCATGGCTCATGTCACTGGATTTCAAAAGTAAAAGTGACTTGAACAAATTCATCAACTTTTGGCCTCATCAAGATTATAAAGTGACTCGTGTCCATGACTGGACAGGAAAAAGACTGGAAATGAATGAACTTGAAATCAAGATAGCTGAGAGAGTCTCCTCCTTTAAATAGAAGCTTAAAACTCACTTTATGCAAAAAGCTTTCATGGACAATTTACATATCATTTGTGTAGGAGTTCATTGATTTTTGCACACTGAGCACCCTTTCCTGGGTGAATATGTGTGCATTATACATCTTTTACAAATTTTTAATTTGTTACAAATCTGGCAATCTGCTGTCAAGTATTTTGCAATATAAGATAGCAATTGATTAAACTAAGATGTTTTTAAAACCAAGCTGTTTTCACAACAACAAAAAAACCCCCAAAAAACCTTAGGAAGTGATTAATAAGATGATTCTATTCCATTCTGTTGTCACCCAGACACTTTTGCTTTATAAGCAGTCTGAATCACATGCAACAGACAGAGGGTGTTCTAATTTTTTTTTTAGCATTTTCTTCTTTTTCTTTCTTTCCTGAAAATGAGCTGCATTATTATGGATTTTATATCAAGAAATATTAAAAGTTACTATGATTTACCAAAAAGTTGCTTAACAAAATGAAGTCAGCAAAAAAAAAAGATGTTTGCAGTTTTGTAGAATATAGTCGACACAGATCAAGATCCAAAGAGATAATGTCATAAGAAATCAATCTTGGGCAATTGGCCATCTCTTTTCTACCTCTCCCACCCCCTCCCCCCACAAAAAATGAACAGCAAAAATAGTTACATTCATAAATAATTGGATAATCTCAAAGATCCATATGGTTACAATCTTTTGGTTAAGTTCTTAACACTTTAACTCAAAGCAGAATATTTTATATCCATTTAATTTAATTGAACGTTTATTTTTTTTACATTGAAAACAGTTGAAATTCATGGAAACGTTTGCTATTCCTGGTGTGACTTTACTGGTCATGGTTTAAGATTCATGCAATTTCAACAGAACCTTATCTTTAATATTTTTGTGGTAAAACATAATATGCATATGTTGGGTTTTATCTGTTAAATTGTTATATACAAGTTTTAAGAGCAGATCAAACCAGAGTGGTTACAAAATATCTTGCCAAACTTTCTAGCTTAAAGCAGCATTTTGCGTTGGGTCGCCGTTTTATACTTTTTTGACATGTCCATCGAGTTTTTTACATATATCAATCACAAAACAGCAAACTAAGATATTAGCCAATTTTTTTACCTGCCAACAACGTTAATTGGCGAGTAATTAAGGATATTTGCAGATAACGAGAAGAGCGTCCACGACAAATTCCACATTTAAAACTAAACGCATACATTTCCCCCAAACCCACTGGTTTGAATTCAACCAATCAGAGATGCAGGTTTAGTATGAGCCGTTGCTAATATAGATTCAAGACTTTGTGTTGGTACAACCAGGGAGTTGTTATGGAACTCCCTTGTACAACTGCCAAATAGACTGTACACAAATAAGGCATGGTGTTGTATTACGTATTGGTCAATGACGTTCGTAGTGTTTAAATATTCATATTATGGGCGAGGTTTATTGGGATTCCAACGGAAAATATCTTGGAGAAAAACAAAATTGAAAGTAGCAAATTTTTCGACTTTTATGCCACCATTTGAAGTAAGATTTAAATAGATAAGCTAGTTATGTATGTCGTTATGGCATAGTGGAGTCAGTGAGGTTGAGAAAAATCCTAGAAAAGGACTCAAAATGCTGCTTTAACAGGAATTTTATTTAACAGGAACTGGAGAGTGAAATTTTGCATTCTGTTACGCTGAGTGAAATGAGATTTATGTAAATATTACGTACCAAACAAATTTCTAAAGTGAAAATTATTTTGCTTGAATTTGGTTTATTTCAAGATTGATCAATTTTTTAATATTCATTTGTGCTGACTGTCAAACAGTAGATTTGTAAAAACTTTAAAATAATTATTTCTGCCTTTCCTTGCTTTTCACTTCCGTTATTTTTCTAAGATTGAAATTAAATAAGAGCATGAACCTTTACTCTGGTGAATCTTACTTTTGGGTGCAGTTATTTAAATCAGTCACAAACAAAAGAACATTTACAGAATAAACAGGCAAACTCACATCATCCATTAGAAATAGCCTTTGTCAAAGTAGAATGAAATGGAAATGCCACAAACATTATGCACAGTGGTCATTTGTAAAATTCACATCCAGATGAGCAATTTAGTTGAGGATGCCACATATGAGTTTGTACAAAGTAATTTTGCCTTTTTTATTTGCTCCCTTCCTTTTTTCTCCTCTTTATTCCATGCCCGCGGTTCACCACCAGGCAAGGTCTCTTTTAACCACTATGTGCTCTCTCCTTGCGCCTTGTATTACAATGTTTCCGAGCTGAACAATAAAACTTTAGTGGAAATTTCTTAGATAGATGGACAGCAAAGTTGGTTGACAATTCATTAAGGTGGCACTCTCCATATATAGAGTCTAAATCAATTTGCCCGAGTTTTCTCCTTCAGGAGAAGTCAAGAAAAGGAACAGGAGAACATCTTTTTTGATATGTAATCAAACAGGAGTTTTTTCTTTCTTTCTTTGTTGCTTCGATTTCAGAGTACACAAATGGAATTAAATGTGGTGTGAAAAATGTAAAAATTGAGACAATTTTAGAAAATTTCAGGCCTTCGATGAGCGGTGGATGAAAACTGTTTACTACCGAGTATTACTGAGTATGATAAGTGATGTAATTTTGGGCTCTCATACCAAAAAATCTTGATGGTCATGATACCGAAAATTGAAGGTGCCATGAATGGTCAATGAGTCAGCTATCCAATGATGGGTAGGGATTAGCTAGTGAGAACTTCTACAAGGACTTAGAGACACCATTACTTTGACAATTTAGTATGTAAGTCAATGGGTTCATGATACCTTAAGATTAAGTACGGAAGTAAAGTCAACAACAGAAAACTGATTGGGAAGATAAGTAGAAACTGACCGAGCTGAAGAGCCATTAGCCAAAACAGATTTTGAATTCATAAACTCAGTTTGTAAAGTTTCCTAAGAGGCATGACTGAGAGTTTACTCTTTAAAGAGTACTTTTGACTGTGAGATAAAATATTGATCCATGTGTGCAATTTGTTTTAAATTGTTTGTTTTTTCATTTTCATATATTTTTTTTCATAATTTGCTCAAACCACTGGAATAAACTGAAGCCGATGACTACTGTACAACCATTAATCATGAGACTCTTGTTCGGTCTAGCAATTCAATGTTCTCTCCCTTTCATATTGCATTTGAAAGAATCCAGTTAGGACCAAAATACCAAGCCCTGTCTTTTTACTATTTAATATTAAACTATATGTAGACTACTGCATTAAACTTACAGAGACTTTGTGACAAAGAAATACATCACAGGATTCCTTACATTATGTCTTCTGTTTTCCCTGATTAGTCCACATCTCAGCATCACCTTACATCACAAATGACACCTCTGATGTTGTTCCTATCGTCCAATGGAAATCCACATAATGGACATGTGTAGGCCCTGTCTGCCTTGAAGTTAGCCTGTGTTGTACAAATACAAGAAAGAAATTCATAGGATTGATTAGTCACTTCTCTGTTATCACTTGCCTACAATTTGTATCGTAAAAGCTGAATTTTCTTGAAAATACCTTGAATTTCCCAGGATGTGGGGAACGGACATGGGATGTGATTCCTTGCAAAAAAATAAGCAAGGTTAACAGTGATCTCTACCAACTCAGCATCCAGTTACCTTAGAGTGTGGGACTTCTATTTCTTAAGTTAGTGGTTTGGATATCATTCTAGTTGAAAATCTCTCTTCATACTTAGAGAATTTGGTGATAAACATCCTTATATGTTTTCAATTTTTACTTTAATTTGCTGTGAACAAATTGGTACAAATTTGGTATGCAGAAAAAATCTGTGGGTACCTAGAGAAATAGCCCAGAAATACTCCACAAGCATTCCTTGGAAATGCTTTGCAAATTTTTGTAGGATGTCCAAGTTAGTTTTCAATCCTTCCCTGTCACGCGATACTAGGCGTCATCGTCCGTTATGCTATGTTTATAGCCTGTAAAGGTCACCAAAGGTCAGTTAGGGTGGTAAGGCATTTGGCTAACCATAAGAAAGGAGAAGTCCATAACCTAGGATTGTCCCAGCTAAGAGCTAGACTGCTAATTTCATAGAACGTAGCACAAAGTTACTTCAGACAGGATTTTATCAGGCTAGCAAACTTAAGTTGAGAGTGATGGGAATTAATCAGCATGTTAGGAAGAAACATACCTGAATACAATAGAAGCAAAATATATGCTGACATCCAATCTCCTGTGGGTTAGTAGGCCATTCCCCGCATATCGCACACTCCTCGTAAAGATACTGCGCTCTCTTCTCATCACCCTTAGCTGCTGGACTCTGGCCAATCAGAATCCTTCGACGGATGTTGTTTTTTAGGCGTTGGAAGTTGACGAATGGAAGAAGAAAAAACAGAAACTCTGCAAAGCCGTGCCACAGGAGTTCACGGGTCATGAACTCGAAGCTGACCTACGGACGTAGAAGAAGCAATGCATGAAGAGAATTCAATTGAAACAAATCATGCAAGACCCACCACACCCCTACAACCGCTCTGGACTGCGTTTATGCCCACCACGTACACTTAGGGCCAGCTACAGATACTCATATGTGCCTAATTCTTTCCATATATTTAATTCACCAGTGAGAAGATAAGTTTCTTATTTGTAGGACTTGCTGTATATATATTTGTATTACTGTATGTGTATCGCAGTCTATTGAAACTTATACTATTGCTTTTTTTTCCGTTTACGACCCGTGTAAGTTGATTTTCCAATTGTGGACAATAAATTCAATTCAACAAGGAATACAAAGTTTAATCCGTCATTTCAAAATATCTTCACAGTTGTTCATTGCTACTCTGATATTACAGGCTTAGGGTAATATATCATAAACATGTTCTTCATTTTGGTTGAAGCAACTCCTATCCCATTAACAACCATTACACCTTTGCTAATGGTGAATAACTACAATGAAAATCATAGCAAAAATCTGTTGTGTTTTTATGCCAGGATGTTTTTGGTGGGTTGGGATGGGTGGACAATGGAGGGATAAAATAATAGAACCCAGATGAACCAACGGTCAGATGATTTGATTTTCACCAAGTTACCTAAAGTATCCATTTGTAAAAACATTACGGAAACAGACTCTACTCCATCCAATCCAGTGAGACTAGCTTCTGATTTGGCCTTATCAAATGAAAACAACTTCAGCACAGAAATAAATATGCAAATGACACTAGGTCTGTTCTTTCCCACTATGAAAGGGTTATGGGCTTAAATCATTAAAGGCATTGAATACTCGCCCACAAAGAAACGTCTCATGCCGGTTATCTGACCTAGTTTTGAATGAGGTGAAACAGAAGTGTTAGACACCACCATCGATCCCAGAAAATACACACACAGCTGCCTACCGTCGGTAATTAGACACTAGTGCACAGTCAATACATGCAGCTACGGTCAATACCCACAACACACTGTACATAGCAGCGATGGCCATCTCAGGTCTAGATAACAAGGTATCACGTTTCATTACTGTACTGTCTGCATTTTGTAGAGACACAAAAAAACTACACTTGCAAGCAACGGAAAGTTAACTTTTTAGATGGCGGCATGCGGTTTGGGGCGAGTCTTCAATGCCTTTAATGTAGGAATTTGGTTTAAAGACAAAAAAAAAGACAAATAATAAAAAACAGACTCTCTAAAGATACTGAATTTTAACTGTGACACTACTCCTACAAAAAAGCAATATAATTTGTGCTGGCACATGTTAAGATTGTTGTACACAAACTAGATTTAGATGGCTTGACTGATCATGGGGCAGGTTTATTCAATTCCTAATAAAACAGACCAGCTTGTAGATCAACTCACTTGTCTCATCGCTTGAGGGTTCTCAAAGCGAGCCCTTATCCCGAGGGCTCGCTCCAAGATGGTTTGGAAGGTTCCTTGGCGAAGGAAAACCAAGAAATTTATTACAGATGCAATCTTTAGAATCCTCTCCAGCCATTCAATGGCTACCCACACCTGGGAAATGAGACAAAATATTGAAGCATATCCTGCTGAATCATAAGAATAAGCAGTTATATTTACGACACTTAAGCGACCACAAATGTGAGAGAAACCATCAAGGGCTTATGGATTACAACTTACACAATGGGTGGCTTCCAATTCAACATTTTAACTCAAATTGGGAATCTATTCAATTCAGAGAGTCATTTCAGAAGGGAAAACCATAGATTGCTCTTGGATGCAAAACCCACGTTTCTATGACTTGGCTGGGTATCGACCCTGAACCTCCCGATTACAAAGCCTCATTGCTTCAAATGCCACCACCTTTACCACTTAGGGACAGCACAGGTACAGGATTTTGATGTTCTTTTAATTGTCACAGCATTGTGATTTAAATTCCATTCAAAATGGATACTTTATCATTCTCTACCTCCATGTCCCGTTTGAAATTGAAATCGTTTCTTTAAGTTTGTGCAGAGTTACAACAATGTACATTGAGGTATCAGAAATGGACGTATCCAAGAAACAAACATCCCCCCTCCCCCCCCCAACAAAATTTATTATACAAACTTGAAATAAAGTCCATCTAGTAAGCTGTCATGCCCTTCACATGGCTTTCTGAACTAATGACAAAAAATTCTAGCAAAATTAAGGTGTTCTTCTGAACTATGTGTGAATGATGCCCTCAATATTTAATGCCTACTTATTGCCAGTCGCTGTGAAGTGAGATATTTCTGGCCCTGAAATGTCTTTTACCACATACAATGGGAAGAAACCATACTTTGTCAGATAATGTGTGAATTTAATTTAAAAGTAGATTTTGGGTAGAGTTTTGTTATACATTACCCCATTCTAACATTACATTGCAGTGCAGCTCAATAGTTGACTATTCAAACTTCACTTCTAACAAACGTAGGAGAGGAGTGACAGTTTTTCTCAAATCTTCTGATTTCTTTCACATCTGGTTAACTTGACAATTTTTTTTGAAACCAACTTGCAATCAGTAATACCTGCAAGGTTCCGTGACAAGGAGGACAAGATTGAAGTTGCTGATTCCTTGTCTCAATAGAATTTTACTGCTATAGTTTATCTCAGATTACAAAATACTCTGGTTCCAGTATTCAAAAACTGCTATGCATCTCTGCTTTTCTAAATATGGATTGCCCATTTTGCAATGCGACACCGGATAAATTTGAGCCTGGATTTGGAGCAAATGCTGCTAAAGTAACATGAATTCATTGAACTCCACTCGGTCAACAAAAAAGAACCACCAGAGAGGCTTTATATAACTGAATTTGCTTCCTGTTAAATGCTTACCACATCAAAAGCTTGGACGTTTTCTGTGAGCCTCGACAGGTCATAGGCTCTATCCTGAAACCATCTGCAGCCAATGACTAGAACTGCGTACAACCATCTCTGTCTGACAGTGAGGACACTCCGACTTACCGCTGACCCGTACTGAAGATTGAGTAACCTTTGACCAAAGGTCGTACTGGAATGACTGACTGAAAACTGATGAGGAGATTGAATGAGACTGCTGAGAGCTTGAAAGTTAGTAAACGAGTCTTTATTCAAAGATCGTGTAAGGTATTGAGGATAGAACCATGGAATTGCATGTGAAGTGTATTACAGGTTTGATACAGGAAACCTGGAAAAGTAATTTATGCAACTTTTAGCTTGCATTACATATTAGGAGACAGCACTGATGACCTCCAAAGTGTTCAATAACATGTTGCATACAAACAATTTAAGGAAAAAGAGAGACATTCCGTCAGTCAGACAACCGCTGTAGGTCAGACGGTCAATTAATGCAACTTGAAGCCTCAAATAATGACCATCCTAGCGTTCAAAGTTTAGAGACATTTTGCAACTTCTAATTTATTCATAATCTTCATAAATGATTCCAGATGATCTTTTCTCAAATTCATATTCAACTTACCTTCCATAAGATGAATCTTAACGCGGCGTTGAGTTCTGGTTCGATAAACGAGAGGACGCCTGGCTGAGAATTCAAGAGCATGAAATGAAGAGATTAGTATATTATAACTATGCAGTTGAAACATCTTGTGGAGTAAGAGAAACCTGAACATGTAGTCTAATTTCTTTTCTCAAATTTACATACTGTGAATTCCACACTATTACAGTGTAGTAGGGTCAGTACTGTGACATTTGAAATACCTGATAAAATTTGAAATGACTGACAGATTTCAAATAAAAGTTGCAACAATTTTGCAAATTAACATATCTGACACATTTTGAAATAAAGGTTGCATCATTTTGGAGTTACAGACACATTTTGAAATAGCAAAATTTTGAAAAGCAAACTATGTTTTTTTTTCGTAGATGTTTACTGGAATTGTTCTTTATAAAGATCTCTGTCATATAAACTCAAATGTCATATAAACTAATATGTTGCCTTTGAGTGGATATGAAGTCATTACTGCTCTCACCTGAAAGAACTGAAATACATTGTTGACCTGAGCTTTAACGAGATGATGGATTTCATCATCAAGTTGGTGAGAATCAAGCTAAAGGAAATGAAAAAGAGTAAGAGAAAATGGATGAATATGGCAAAAAATGAATTCCATAATGGAATACAGTAAAGTTATGGTATTAAGGGCTATAATATTCTTTTAAATAAAAACACTGATTTTGCTCAGTGGTTTAGTTCTATCCTTTAGCAATGTAACTTCATCGATGGTTTGAACAGATTTTGCCAGAAATAGAAGAAATATATAACTAAAGGTAGTGAGTGAAACTGCTTGAAGCACGAAAATATTTCCCTAACTGCATGCAAACGTTGAAGTTAACTTCATAATTATCCTAAATGGGTGGAATCGACCAAGAAAGCTTTCTTGGTTGAAACATCAATTTTGTATTTGAGACACTAGTGTCTCAAATACAAAATTGATGTTTCCTTATTACACTGTGACAATGTTATGGGTGTCCATTAATTAAGGCTTTGTAGATGCAAAATTGCAATTTGAAATGTGGTCACAACTTGACTTACGAACAGTGTCTATCTGTGCAGCTACATATGTATATCACATAACGAGAATTTAGAGTACACACAAAGTTACTGTAGCCTACACCACCATACTAGCAAGAGCAGGAAACTGTAATTGCAAATAAACATTGAAAGAACAGCCTTAAAGGCATTCATGCGAGCTGAATTAAATCCCACATCATTTTTAACCTAGTTTACTTCACAGATGATAACCTTCAAAGTTCAAGGATTCTAAATAAATTTGCTGATCGTATGACCACTAATAATAGCCTGGGCCTACTTTGATAAGCCAATGAGGCTTCTTCGTGAGTTCCTGCTTGCAGGAGGATCTAAAAAACATACATACATACATGGTCATATCAGTGGAACTCATCCCGTGCACGCCGGTAACATTTAGTGCTAGGCTAGTATTATTGTACTTGTAGTACTAGTAGGCGTAAGGACGTATGCCCTAGGCCTAGACTTAATAGTAGCCTAGCCTACGTATGATTGACATGTATATGCTTGAGGTTTATACAGGCTTAGGCTACCTGGTTAACCCTCAAAACCGGTTGATTTTGAATGTCTGTGCTGGGTTGATTGGCTGATTCTGACATTTCTTCGTGTTGCAAACAAGGACTGCAGTTTAAATTCTACAAACAGTTAATTAATTTCATTTAGCTGGTCCTATCCGCTACCTTCGGCTACCCTGGGATATGGGACGGTTGGCTGGGACCTCTTTTGTATGTTTGTGTCACATGTGCGCAGTGCAAAGTTGCAGATCACAGAACTGCCGTTGCTCACCGAATATGATATAAGTTAGCTACACAGGCAACTATTATTTTGAAGTGTTTACTTATTACGGAAGCCTCGTCATACCAGTTGATTGTTACCGACTTTATCAACTTTCCCTCTTTATTACAGATTTTACCTCAACAACTATTTGAAATCGTAACAATTCAATATTTGGTCGTACTGTTATTCATTGTTTATTGTGACTTAACGGTTTATTGACTCACTTTTCCTTTGAAAGAAAGAGACAGTTATTATGACGTCACTTATAACGATCATTACATAGTGCATGCATGTTGTTGTTTGAAGTCAATCTCAACAGCGGTTTGTTTGAATTTCTCAGACACCCAAATCTTTGGACAAATCGAAGTAATCATTACTAGCTTCTTGTTCGTGAGAATTGACACCTTTTGAAAAGAAATTCTGGAAGTAGACTATTATTCATTGTTCGAGCTGTTAATTGATAGCCTGAGGACAGAGCCTCACTGAAGTGTCGACTGGTTTTGTACCAGATGTAACTTACGGTAAGTTAGGTCCCAAAGGCCAACCTACTGTACTTCAGTAATTGTACTTTGCACCATACTACTATGCATACTGAAGTAGGAGGTGGGGCATAAGCACACTTAGGGGTATCCAGGTCAACAATGACAATGATACAGTGTTACAGTAGTCTGACAATTTCAAAGTGAAAACATCTAGGTACTTAGCAGAGATTTAATATGCAACACATGACTTGGTGATGTCACTAATCATCCTTGCGAGATGGACACCAGTCTATTGCAGAGTACCGATGTAGACTATGTAGACCTAATGCCACCCTACTGCCACTGGCTAACTAAGTTAATGCCATAGGCCTTTTTAGTTAGTTCTAATTACAATGTAGGCTTAGTACGTAGCACGAACCTCAACTTGCTTGGCCCGGAAGTTTTTACCTGCATGAGCCTGATCACTAGCACAGGCTATCATAGAACTTAGAAGTCATTAGAAGTAATATAGGCAATATGCTATTGTTAGCCTAAATGCAAAGGAAACTTTAGGCTCCATTGGTAGCCTAGCCTACTGTACCTGTATGAGCTGGTTTGGTTTCCAGAATTAAAAAAAAAGTATTGATGGTCAAGTCTGCCTTACTATTTAGTTAGAGCAAATGTGTCATTGTGTGTAATCAGCTCAATCGTACAGGCTAGCAAAATTTAATAGTAAACTGGTTTGACAGTTAGTACATTTAAAATCTTGTGAATGAACATTCATTGCTGATCAAATAGCCTACTATGGCATTTTTAGTCAGAAAAGGTAAATTTTGTACTGAAATTCCAGTTCAAAATGCATGTTTATGCTTGGGTTAACCTAATAAGGAATTTAGCTTAGGCCCTGCAAGTGCACCTGTCATGCTCATCATAAATGTTCAATGCACGACATACAGGGAGCCCCTGTTCAGTTTAGCTCTGCAGCAATGTGACGAAACATTAAATCAGTTGCCTAAAAATAATAAGTAATTTGAAGTATGTGTTTTCAAGAATGATACAAATGTTTTAACCTTTGGGTTAATAAAATAAATGATACAAATAGTTTTGACATCTGAATTATGTTTTCTTTATTCACATGGATTTTTCTCAACCTGGATGCCACTGTTACTGTACAGTACTTACTTTCAAATAAATTGTGCCTAACCAATTCCCCTGACACAGGTCTGTTAATTACATGTTCTTGAGTCTGTATTTGTAATTTTGTGTAGATATGAAAGTAAATCTTAAATTTATATTAATTAAATATGTTCAAACACATGTACATCTGGATCTCTCCAAGAAATGTCCTTGTTTTTCCTTTTTCTATATTAAATGAGCTTTTGGGTAGATTTATGAATTTAAAAACAAATGTCTGGGTGTGCAAAACATTCTCGATGGTGATTTGGCCATCTGGCTACTCCAGTTTGAGCACAGAAAGGCAAATAGTTCATAGTAACAATACTTCAACTATTCTGATTATACAATAAGGTATACTTCTTTTTAACTTCCCATCTGGTACCAGTTAAGATTATCTTCAAAATACCACAAAAGGGAGGGGGAAACCCTCAACTCACCAGAACTCTTTGTCGTGGATATTATCAGTGTGCAAAATACTCAAGCTCTTTGTACTGCACAGACTTCTTGATGATTACACATTGATGTGACAAACCGTTCTCCCGGTAACATGAACTTTATGTGGCAAGGGCTCCTACTAACATATCCTGAAGCAGAAAAAGAACCTGTTCAATTCAGCCAACTATATTTGCACAAGGAATGCCTTTCAAGCAGGCAAAATATGTGTGGATCTTAACAGAATCACTTGTATTGACAGAAAATTGACAAATTTATCCAGTTCTTCTACTCCTGCAGTCCATATCTTTAACAAATCAAATCCCCCACACCCCATACCTAAAACACATCTAGCAGTGGTATGCATAAATCTGCTAGTCTACTTTACTTAAAGCATATACAGTACATGTACAGTTTACAATATTTACTGCGGATCCAGAGGCTAGGTAAGATGCAGTAAAGCATCTGTAGTAAAGATGCAGTAAAGCATGCAGTAAAGCAGTAAAGCATTAATAGTAAGGCAATCTATGTGCACTGCAATCTGTACCAAGTTAAGTATATAGTCAAGAGACCGGTATATATGCCCCTTTCTTTTTATCCATAATAGGTATCGAAACGGTGAAGATATTCTACAAAAAATTGCACACATTTCCATCCACATTTTGTCAAAATACCTAAATGATATAGATCAGTGCATGCTGTAGATATTGTTATTGCAAATAGAAAATGCCTCATCGAATTGATGCAGTACTTACACCATGGAGGTTTAGACTGTTTTTACCTCCATGCTTACACAAGTACATCCTTTTAATTGTTGTTGCTAATCGCTGCCAGCCAGCCAGCGATGATTGATCAACTCTCTGGTTTGATCTTGCTAACAGTCTTTCCTGAGACTACATATCAAGACATATTACAAGACAGCTGTAAGGGATCAAAGTAAATCTTTCCCTGGGGAAATGAAACCTGATTAACAATTGGATTGTTAAGAAGGTAGAAACTGATCCCTTAAGGACAATTAGGACAGCTTGTAAATACATGCTATCATTGTAATTGGAGACATCTGTTACTATCCTTCTTCTTACATTAAAGCTTACCAGTGTTGAAGCATGGAGTTATACAGTAGCTCCATGGTTTAATCAGGGAGTTGTTATGGAAACTCCCTGGTTTAAGTAGTGTAGCGCTGGGATGAGTCAGGGAGTTAACTCCCTTCTACTATACACATGTCAAACAGTACAAGAAGCTTGACATTGCTTGTCAGGATTATGCTGTATAATAATACAAAACTTGTGTACCTTCTAGGCATGGTGTTTAGTTACTAAAATAACATTTTCTGTGAAGATGTAAAGAAAATCTATGATGACTAAGTTTGCTTCATAGTTGAACAAATAAACATGTGAAGGTGTACAGTAATTGTTATGAAAGTATGTTTCATGATAGGAAGTAATCAACAGAAATGTCAGCCTTAAACATTTCTACAATGTTAAAATATGTTGTGTTAATACTGAAATTGGTAACCTCCATCTACAATATAGTCCATGTACCTGAAGCCTTGAAGGTTAGTCTATTATGTTGACAGGGGTGACATAAGTTGGCTTTTAATAAAAACAAAAATGGAATTGTATCTATAACGAAAACAAAATATACATTAAAAGCATTACGGGTAGAACCATTGTGACAAATCTTATGCGGTACAGGTAGGCCCCTTGCAATGCCATCTGCGAATTAATCAGGTCACACATCTGGAGTCTATGCATACTCAGTTCTTCAAAACCGTCCTAATTACCTTTTGGGAAACATTTCATACCATAGATTTGATTGTTGTTATTTAGCTGTCTCACCTTACTTCTCAATGAGTGTTTTTTTAATATGCTGGCTATTGTGCACACTGGATACCTCTTTGCATTATTCTTGATGTTACAGTAACAAACAGTAAAGTGCATTAAACCTTGAAAACTTTCCCTTAAAATAAAACAACACAAAGGAATCAATGAAATATCTGTCATGCACATGTATTACTACCACTCCAAGATTTGAAGTAGCTTTGTGCAAATATTCAAGTGGTGACACTTCATCAACAACTCATTCTTTACTTCCCCTCAGACAGTTTAATGATCTCTTTTCATTTCTTTTCTCGGTCTGGCTTTCAGTTGTCCTTAAGGGATATAATGATCCATTGTTCTCTTCAGGATTACAAGCTTTATAAAGTCTCTTATCCACATAGTTTGCTTTAGTTTGTTGTCTTCTTTACAAAATATGGTACAGTACATTCATATTGCTTCTTTGTTCAAATTATTTAATATGAGTTTCATGCCTGGAAGAGCTAGATTTTATCGTCCATCTTAAGTCTAAAATTTATACAGCACCAATCAAGAGATTTGCTCTGGTGTATCAAGAAAAATAATTTTGCTGATGAACGGCATACATATGATCGTGTACAAGGAGTTTGTGATTTGACGATGAAGCATCTGAAGTAAGTTTGCAATATAAATCAGGTATAGAGCATCTAGTACATCACTGTACTGCACACACTGATATGTAGGCTACTTTCATTCAAATATTTAATTCAGTTTATGAATAAAAAACATGTTTATAACTTTCAAGCAAATATGGTGTATCTGTATAATACTTTTAATATTAGTTTAAGAAAAATGAACACAAATAATAATAAAAAAAAAAAAACATACAAAAGTCATACATAGGCATATATCTCATTGGTCTGAGCGCTATACTATATTAGTTTTGCCATTTTGCGCATACATGTCAAAATATAGTATAAGCTAAGATGTAAACCGCCTTGTCCAATTTGGGTAAAACATCGAGCATATACATATCACATTATCATGCATTTTTACTGACATTGTAAAATTTGAACTGAACTGTTGATTCTCGGGAATTTCAGAAAATTTGGAGGGTTTTTTTCATAGCTTGTTAGAATTACTGGGAAAGGACTGCCCTACGAGAAGTATTGAGATTTATGTATGACTGAATGAGTTTATTGTTAGGATGCTTGTAACATAACTGTTTTGTTCTACAAGGTAACGAATTCCAGTTTCTCTGTTTTTTGTTTCTATGGAAAGTTTGAAACTTGAAAGATGCCATTAAGCATGAAATGTTCAAATCAGAACTACAGTATAGTCTTTGTGACATTCAGATTTGAAATGGCCTTTTTTTATGGGCCATAATGAAGAATGAAAGATATAGCTATTAATAATTATTATTAATATATGTATACTTTTTTTTTGTGGCATGAATTAAGTAGGCCCTTAGCCAGGAAATTCTGAGTTGGAGGGGCACCAACAATTTAAGGATGGGCATACTACAGTATAATCATGTTCTGTAACCCCTGGTCAGCTGGCTAAGGACTTTATGTTCTTGAAAATATACTCAAAATGTGGATATAAATGTATTTGATTCTTTGTACATACTAGGTTCCCCCTTGTGACTGAATGACATTTGGTATCCAGTCATGAGTACTCATAATTACAGCTAGTATTCCCCAGAGAGTCAGAGACAACTGAAAGTTTTTTCTTCCACTCCTGTCTGTTAGTAGAACAACTTTCTCACTCTGTACTGGTCATTAAGGTAGTAGCGTCTGTTTGCTTCAGTGCTCATATCGTTTGGACTGCATCAATAAACTGCTATTGTGTTTCTACCTCCTTGAATGAAAATACAAACAAATGATTATGTAAGGTTTGTTGAACTAAACCACTCGCACCCGGGAACAGGAGTGAAAGCTTGTCTGTGGAAATGACTGTGAAAGTATTGCGTTGCTGTGAAGAATTGCATAAAATATATATTGGTAAAACACTTGTATTCTGGTAATGTTAGTCACATCTTGAAGTTTTCCTTTTGTTTGGAGATTTGTTTGATTCAAGAAAGAAGGAAGGATAGGGGGACAGTTTGGTCCTCGATTGTTCTTTCCTCTGAGGACATGAAAACAAGACTTGAGATTACCATTGTTATGGTTGTAAGTACTTTTAATGTTTAAGAAAATCATAGAAATGCAGAAGTTTGAAATAATTAATTCACTTTCTTGCAACAAGGACTGGAGTTAAACTATTGTTATGATTAATATGTATGCATCATTAGGTAGAAAATCATAAAGTAATTGCATGACTTGAGACATTTCACTTTCTTGTAACAAGGATTGAAGTTCACTATCCTTATGTGTGTCATTGTATTGTTATGTAGAAAATCTTTGTTTTATGTAAGGTAGATGAAATAACAGTGTCACCTATGGGTGCCACTTTAATTGTAAGAAATTTCATCTTTTGCATCATTTTTGTGTTCATGTCAAGAGAATCAAGTAGAATGTTGTGTCAGCAATGTTCTTAGCTTTAAGGCATGTATTATCAAAGTACAATACATTCATTGACTCACCATGAATGTGGTTCTGAATAGTATCTCTTGACAGCTGCATAAAAGTATGTTCATATCAGCAAACATTGCACAACTTTAATTAATATTTACTTATAAGAGTTTCCGAGGCAAATACTGTCCCCTTCCCCTCCCTCCCCCCTCTCCCAAAATGATATCTGGATGTGTGAATTAAAGTTCAGTTTCTTGTGTAAAAAAATAATGAAATGGATAATCATGTGTAGCTAACAATGAGGGATCAGTCAGTAGAGCACAGAACTTAAATTCATGAGGTCACAGGTTTAATCCTCTAGTCTGGCTGTTTGCTTTGTCAAGATTTTCTCATACATGGATATATAACACAAACAAGCCAGAAACAAACATCTAGTAACGCAATAATTAGTTTATAAGTTTCTGGTTAACCACACAAGGTGCAAAATGTTAGGACTTTGATTACTCATCAGACTCTTTGACAAATTATTTTGAAAAGGACAAATTAGATTAGGCTAGTTTCCTCACTTCATCCAAATAGGATTTTAGTGATATATTGGCATGTATAACAAGCGCCATTGAAACTTCAACGGTGGCCATTACTAGATAATCCCCCCAGTAAAATGCTGTCTTTACATTTTCAAAGGCCCACGGAGCGTCATCCTAAACCCACACTACCGTAAAACTTCTTCAAATCCCTTTTACAATCAAATTAAACCTCCAATGAAGCGTTACTAAGCAACCGACGCGTAACCAACAGGGGTCCGCGTCGGTAACGCCTACTTTTTGTTATGAATTGCGACCTTTAACCCATGTGTATGAGTTTACTACACACTGCGTACAACACGTTCGTAGCGGTGTAATGTGATTTCACAATGAAGTAACTTACATTTGTCGCCTTTCTGTGACGTCCGGTACTTCCCAAGTGCCCAGATTTTCTTTTCTGGCGAAATTTTTAAACAGTTTTTGGTGGAAAGTTTGTTGCAGAAATTGTACAGTGGTTGAAATTTTAAGCATTTTAATGACTGCTTTTGAAAGCTAGTTTGCGGAACATAATTGTTCATTCGTGGAATTCGTGTAGCCTACGACGTTGCTGGAATCACCAATTTTTGTACATGAGTGTATTCCACGATCTCACGCTGAGAAACAAATTTTCGGCTAAATAAGATCAGTTTGTGATAGCGTGTTAGAGTCTTTATTGCTGTATTCTCTACCTTTGTAACCAAAGTCATGTCTGAAAAGGAAGGAAGTTTAGAACAAGTTATCCAGGTAAGCGACAGTCTCATGCAGAACGGTAAAGTGGTATGTGATTAGTGTAAGCAAGTGTGAATCCACCAACGTTATAGTATTAAGCATAGCCTAACGTAGGGCTACTGAGTACAAATATCAATCCGTCTATAATGTTAAGGCCTACGACCATTACGTTTTAAAAGAGGATCGTCTTTAATAAGTAAGTTGACAACACGGACATATTTTCTACAAGTTATGTTGCCTAAATACTGCAACTAAAATGACTGTAGAAACAACAAGTCATATCTTGTTTTACATGTAGGGCCTAGACCTAAACCCTATAGTATAGGGCCTACCTCTGGTGTAGCTAGTATAAGTCCTAGGCCTGAAGATTTACAGTCTGCATTTAGGTGAGGTCAGTACTTAGAATATGGTGGCTGACTGCTATCAGTAGCATACATAGCTTGGACTTACAATGTCAAGCTAATGTAGAAAAAATATTACTAACATTGCTTGGTCAAAAGTAAAGTTTACAAGTTTTCTTATAAAGGATGACAATTTATTGAGCATTGAGGTTAATTATTGACCATTGCTCGTCGCAGTCTTATTTATTGCAGTTATTTTTATAAAGGTTGGTGACATATTTATAGATGATGTATCTTACATCGTTTAGTATAACATGTCAAGTGGAGCTTTTAAATTATTTATTTGAATTAGTTGTCACAAAGGAATTCCCTTTCTGTATACTTACACTAATATAAGCACTGTGTTCCATTCTACTGTATGTAGCAACACAGATTTTACAGTATTTGGCCAAACAGATTAAAAAGTTCAAAGTGCAAACTCCTAAAACCATAGAGGGAATATGCTTGTACATTTTAAAGAATACAAATATAACAGTTTTGCTTAAAACATCCATATACAAATTTCTTGCAAAGACACTAATTTGTTTCAGAAACTTCAGAAATATATATATATTTTTTTTTATAGAATACTGTTGACCAGATTAAAATCCAGGTGCCATGGAAATGTATCATGTTTATAGTCAGCACTCTTTTGCTGTGACTTGCCTTGCAATATTGTAGTTGAAGCCATGGAGGGAGCCATTCATGCTAAAATGTACCAGAATTTGTGAGAACAAAATGTGAAAACTAAGACACATTTGAAGGTTTTAAGTGCATTGTTCAACCAAATACAGTGCTATGTTAAATATCAAAATAGAATTGATTGTCACAATCAAATTCTAAATTATCCCTGACTGAGTAAGGTCTAGGGTATGGTCTTTAAGAAAGGGCCAGAGGCTAATGAAAGGTTCTATAAAAGAGGGTCGTGTGGCCCTGGGGTCATCAAAGCAGATGCTTGTGTGGGGCAAGGTCTTGGAGCCCTCCCCAGGATATGAAATTAAAAGTTAAGACATCAAACATGGTACATTCTGAGACATATTTAGACTATAAATTAGGTCCAATTGCAAGGTTGTGCTGCTGTAAAAAAAATGTTTTTGTGAGGTTTAATAAGGAGGGTTGTACATTAGAATTGGTCTTATTCTTCCTTGGCTGAAAGTATTAGACTCCCCAACTGACTAGCCTTCCTTTGTGCCAACCACTGGACTACATTTAAGTAAAAGTGAAACTAGTAGCTGTGGAAATCAAAGTGAAAGCAAACTGATTAAAGGAACAGTATGAACTTGAAATCGTAGATCTAAATTAGTGTATTCTTAGTCAGTTCTGCACGTCTACCTTGATGACAATCTGTATTGATAGTTATTAGTCTTTATTACATACATCCTGTATAAATAAGATGTACACAGTAGTGTACGGATGTCCTACTGTTATATCATTGAAAGTTGGACATACATCAAGTGAATATACTTAAAACTGAAAGTAGTTAGACTTACTTATTCATGCATGATTGATGAGATTAAATATGATACATTTGTCTATCCATATTTCTCAACATGAATAAAATATTATTACAGTAAAGAAGTTTCAAATATCACTGAGGTTCTTTACAATGTTTTAACCAGACAGCATATATAGTAGATCTCTCTCTGTTTAAAGCAGGTTTCTTTTAAATCAGAATTTGTCAGTCTACCGGTCGTTTCCTGCCTAGCCTTGAAAGCCAGGATACGCTCGTTTCCTGTTCACTGAGTTTATGCTTAGTTCTAAAATGTTACTGAAACTGACACGTGTAGAAAGTGGCATCACTTTTGTTAAAATTTGAATTATCTTACCTGGATTTTACCGTTACAGAGCAGAGGAGTCATTATAGACAAAGGTATTGTGCAGTACTGTAGGCTATGTTATCAGTGGTGTGAAGCTCACGGTACAGTTTATTAATTGTCTGTTCATTAACTCATTAATACTGTACAGTACATACCATAGTGTGCTGTAATTTATTCTTCATCACAAGATGTTTAGCTATATATATATAGGCTCATTAGTGTTACATTGCACATTGTAGGAACTATTGTAGACTTAATTCTATAGGATTACTACAGTACTGTATAAATGTGAGAACTAAATTAGGTAATGAACAAAAATGATGAAATGTTGATCTGTGTATTGCTTAGCATTCAGGAAATAATTTCATCATCACTTTTTATTTTTTGTAGCAATTTTTAAAAATCTCTGAATTCTGTCTCTTATAAAATACTATGGTTCATGTGGACAAAAAAATTGCTGTACAGTGTACATCTTTCCACTGGAACTTTGGCATCGTAGTTTCGGATGTAGTATGGGATAAATGATTCCCGGAAAATTAAAATTTTCAAATCTGCTTTAATAGTGCTCTTTAATTCAGGTAATTCAGGTAATTTTAAAAGTGAGAAAATAGGGAAGTTAATTTTTTTTTATTCCTGACATAATGTTACTGGACTTGGCTTCACATTATTGGCGCATTGATGTGACTTTAATGTACAACTTTTCCCAGTTATGTTAACATTCAGTTCCAGACAGTATTAAGTACATAAAATAAAATGTGTAGTGCACATTGTTTTGGGAGCTGTTCAGTTAAATCTGTTGTCTATAGGAAAAGGGAGATATCCACTAATATTGCATGATTATCACATCTATAGACTGTAATATTGTTTCCTTCTGAACGTAATAAGAACTTAATTTATTGCGTGCACAAAGGTATTGTAATTTAATTTTTGCAACAGTAAATTAATGCAATTCACAAACCTGCTATAAATATAATAATTTTAAAACAGCTGTTTTTCATTTCATCTGCATTTTAATTTTTTTTTACCATTGAACCAACACAGTATAACTGAAAATGCACATTGATCAATCTTCAAACGAACACACCCTGCTCAAGGTCGATTGTTTTCATCAAAAATATGAAGATTATTGAGTGAGTAATTGATGAATTGTAATCCTCTTTGAAGCATTTAGCCGCCCATTCTCTTTTTAATCTAGTATTAGTCACAGCAAGCAAGTTAAAAAATTTCCAAAGTTTCAACTTTTCCTCTCCAATATTTGAAATGATATTAATTGACAAGTCATGGGAATGAACTACATAGTGTGGGAGTTTGGTATTGAATAGCATAGAAAACTGTAATAATCAGCAAAACATTTTCGCATTTTACTGCACTTTATTGGACATGATTAAAGCAAGTCTCTTAGGAAAATCTATGGGGTAATTTTTTTGGGTTCTGTACTCGCTTGACAATCATTTGAACAACTACAATCAATTCTTGTAAGTACATGTGATTTGTGTAATTTTCTCATATACTACAAATTTAAGCTCTTAGGATCACATGTTACAAAACAAAAAGTACTTCTACAATGTTGCTCTTTTCACACCTGTCTGGTGTATTTGATTTTGCCATCAAACACAAGTAAGTACATAATGAGATTACCTTCCCTATGAATTGTGAGTGGCTTTTTCAACAATGTTAAAGTGACTGTGCTCAATCTAGATAGCATTCAATTCAACACTTTGGCTTGTACAGTAATCTATCAATTCATTACTGACTGACTTTAAAGGGACAAACAGAGTCATTGATTGTGACTTCAAATATTCATTGTAATTTGTAATAATAATAATAAATGAGACTTATATAGCGCCAGATCAGTAGACAAAAGTCACTGCTCAAGGCGCTTTACAAAGAAAGCAGATTAATTTACAAAAGAACAAGTGAAAAGATGGGTCTTAAGTAGACTTTTGAATGTAGAAAGTAGACTGCCTGCCTTGCTTATGGATGGCACCTTGAAAAAACCTGTGAATACAAACATTGTCACAACATCATTATCGTGTAAACAGATGCATTTCAAAACTGTTAGATATTGTGTAAAACTATTTTGTGTATGATACTTTTTGACCAGCTTTAAAATACCCAGTTCTCATACCTCTTCATTGTCCCTTTAAGGAAACCTCCTCCCCTCCTCTCAATCCCCTCCCCCCTTTTTCTTCAACCTACATGATAGCAGTTTCTCAAATGTAGCGACTCAATCCTGCAGAAATTTCGCTGCAAAATAGATATAAGTGCTTGTTCCCTTTAAAGTAACACATCACAGACTGCAGCGTGGTTAGTGGAAAGGCAAATATATCCACAAAGAGTGATAGAATCTGCAATGTTCAAAGCATTGCTGTTTGAGCCTTTTTGGCCTTGTACAAATAGCACATTTTTGTGTTGTCCTAGTACCTCTTCAGCAATCTGGGCACACTGTTTGTTTTTTCTTACTGTTAAGTCTTGGCGTCTGTTTGCAGATCAAGCTGAATATTTGTGTTGACTTCTGCCGTCAGTCGTTTTTTTGTTGCTCGGTCTGCGTGTGTCGTGTTGCGGCACTGCATTGGATGAGGCACTAAACTGATCATTAACGACGCCCTTAATGATCTGCATATGGTTACCATGGCGATGAAAAGTGTTGTTGGTTGTGAGTTATAGTGTTACATTAGTGAATGAAATAAGAGCTAGTCATTCTAATTAGATGATGCTATCAATATTTGAAAGAATTTCTTTTCTTTTAATGGGGTATGTATTATAAGTGAGTGAATGAAGAATTGAACCCTGACTGGCTGACACTGATATTTGTAATAGGAAATGGGGTCTGGTTGCAACATTTTGATGCCAAGTTCATTGGTATGCTCTGGTTCACAAGTATTCTAAATCTCTTAGTGTATGAGGTTTTAACATTGTAGTGGGCTAGTTAAGAAGTCATCCATCCAAGTATGAATGGGGAAATGAAGTTTAAGCAAACTAATCTGTACTCTGTGAAGTACTGATCTTGCAAGGATCTCTTCGGTGTGATGTCCTTTTGCCCTTTTCTCATTTGGTCCCGTGTTACATTTAGTTGGTCCTGACCAGTGTACATGCACAATGGAGTCAATGGACCAAACTGAGACACAGAATATGAATCATCATGTATCATCACATGAATGTGAAATCCTTTGGTCTCCTGAATGGGACAATCCCTTCGGTATGAAGTCCATTTGCATGATATATTATACCATTTTGTTTAAATGCATAAATGAAGAGGAGAGGGGAGGCGCAGGGGATGGGAAGTGGTATCACATGGCTAGATCACTGTGTGGGTGCAAGACATAAAATTGGCTATAGAGGTCATGTGATCTGGACGAGATCAAATAAGACCAGGGTTACATTATAAGTGTTCCATAAGTCTTTGCAACAAGTCTCAAGCCACAAAATGATGCAGCTCAAGGCGAATTTGCCGACTCAGGTCCCCAACACTGGGTAACATACATTCAACATTCTTACGCTGAGTATTTTTATTTACTCTGACAGAAATTAGAAGACACTGTCCTTTCTAACAAAGACAATGAAGAACTGCCTGCACTGAGAGGTGAAGGGGACTCGACCACCAAAGTACCTGCAAGGCTCCGTGAGATTCTGACCAAAAACTTCCCGGAGGAGAACGGTCACGAGACGGAAGAGGAAATGGCGCTGTCCCAGAGCCTGTCCTCGGTTCAAGAGGAGAATAGGATGCTCTCGAGTGAGCTGAGCAGAGTGGAGGACCTCCTGGCAGCAAGCAGGGCCGACAGGGATGAACTGGCCATTAAATACCAGGCCATTGCGGACAGAGTGAGTAGAAAACTCATACCTCTTCTCTCCTC
The DNA here is from genome assembly GCA_020650975.1 of Apostichopus californicus. Classification (NCBI taxonomy): domain Eukaryota; kingdom Metazoa; phylum Echinodermata; class Holothuroidea; order Aspidochirotida; family Stichopodidae; genus Apostichopus; species Apostichopus californicus. The sequence goes on along the minus strand of JAIPMN010001183.1, from coordinate 82,774 downwards.
TCCCTCCCCTTCCCTCCTCCATCTCCCTCATCTCTCCTGTCCCCTCCCTCTCCTCAGACTCTTGTCCCCTCCCTCACCCATCCCTCCATTTCCCTCATCTGTCCCTCCACTTCAGCCCCCCTCCATCTTCCCCTCCATCCTTCCCTCTCCTCCACTAAGGTTATGCAGGTTTTAAAATACCAGTTAGTGTAGGCACTGAGCTTTTAGCGAAATAGCTCCATGTTGTTGGCAAGGAAGTGTGTCAGAGATTTTACTGTGGTGCTGCCTCAGAAAACTGTCGAGAGCCAGACCCTACTAAATAATATACAGTAGATAACTTTGTAAATGTGCCTTATTCTGTTACAAATAATGCAAGAGTTGTAAAGCTGTAAGAAGACAGGTAAAATAAGTTGCTTGTGAAATGTCCAAATTCTGGTAAATTTTGGAAATCTTACTGGGAACTTGGCAGTGCCATTACAATGAGGGGTGTGAACATATGGACCAGGAAAATTTGAACTTATATTGTAACTTTGTCAAAGTGATTTACATTAAGAGGTTATTTCGTATCTAGTTATACAGTTTGAGTGTAACTATCAATGTCTAATTGCGCCCTCATTATCCTCAATAATTAGCAATCGTCTTCTGCAACAGTTACAGTACTGTAAATTTAAGATCCATTTTCAGCCTTGTGTGGAGTGAGCTGATTGTGTTAAAATCCATATTCAGTTTTTGCTCGTTTGGAATTATTGTACAATTTGACAGATCTTTCCAGACAGAAAACACATGGATTGCCTTTGGAAGCCAGTTTGTACTTGAAAAAGACACTTTCTTATAGTGTGAACCCACTGCCTTACATTTTGAGATTCTTGCTTCTAATTATTTCATTGCTGCCTTTATCAACTGGTCAATTGATATTCTACTCATCTGCCTATTTGAGAGACTTACTCTTGTTTCATACTATTAGTAAATGGTACCAGTTTAACCATCTCATATGAGAACAATAGAGGATGAAATTGATCAAGTTGCCAGTTATTCTCCTTTGATAACAGCTCCCTTGTTTACTCTTAAAGACAAATTTAAAAGAAAATCTATAAATCCATTTCCTGTTTTGTCACCATTCCTTTTCATTCAATTGGATTAACCTTAGTAGCTGACACGCTTCTATCCCTGAGTAGCCCTCTCGTATTGTACTCAGCGCCTTCTCCAGCTGGGAAGCTTCAAGGGTATATCCTTGGCTAATTGTATGCAACTCATTTAAATAACAATGGAAGCTGCTCCAAAGATTTCGCCCGCGACAGACTATTTATAGCGCCAGCTCATCCTGATGAGAGGAGGACGGCATCATGATGAAACACAATACATGAGGTCCCTGTATCACGCATTGGCATTGAAGCAACAAAGGAGACATGATAAAAAGCCAGCAACATTTCTCATTAATATGAAGAAAATGATTAATTTTACATTCCAAAACAGTACAATGAGAGGATGAGAGCGTGACATTAATATGTAATCATTTGATGCCGGTGTATCAGACAGTTGGACAAAGTTCTGTTAAAGATGTCAAAGCTGATATTCTATTTCACTGGCGAGAAGACCCATCGTAAACAGTTTATTTATCAATCCTTTTCAAGTTCTCGGACTGCAGTGAAAACCAGCACTGCGCTCAATTTGTCACACTATTGTCATGTAAATTAGCAAGTCTTCTGTCCCCAGTGGCGTCTTCCTTTTCAATGGTCGCGGTGTGAATGGAGTAGCATCTCCACAACATCAATTACATGTATTGAGGATGCCTCTTAAGTCTGGAGAAAAATCAATAAATCTCTTTTTACTTCTCCTTTGCATGGACCAGAAGAGGAGGAGTGAAGCTCCTCTGTGTATGAATTCAAATGTTTGTTAATATTGAAACTTCATCGTAGCACTCTGTAATCTGACAGACATATACATTCGGAGTATATGTATCCTTTAATTAGGAAGTGAAGACATTTTTTGTTTGTTGAAGATTAGAAATTGTTTCCAAGGGAGAGTTTTTGATAACATTTTTTTGAAAGAGGATGGAGAGTGAAGAAGATGAAGATGTTTTCTCGGAGGATCAGTCGCAGAACGGTGGATATGTGAAATCTAGGGTGCAACAAGCAAGTAGCACAGTTTATGTTTGTGTTCATTGCACTTATTCCATTTTCTCCGTTTTCCTTAATTTTCAAAAAGTTTTGCACTTTTTGGAAAATTGTCTCTCTCTCCTTTTCTTCCCTGTTTTTGCATTCACTGATGTGTGATTGTGTTTCAGTCTGTATTCTGTGTATATAGGGTATTCAGCGCAGTAGTATAGTTCTGTATTATGTACAGTAAAACTCACTGGAAAGACTTACGAAATTTCACAAATTTTCACACAAATCACGCTGAATTTTTGTATTAAGTTTTAAGAAGCATTGTGTGTTGAAATTAAATAAATAGTTTGAAGTTGAATCATAAGCACTGCACAATTATTGGTGCTGAGCATTCTGTATTACTGTTAGGGGAATTTAAGAACACTGTGTCAATGAGGCATCAATTTTGGGCTAAATAGCTTTTAAGATGATGTGTATGTTTACTACTGAGGTGGCTGCCTTATATTATAAATTTAAAAACCAGGAGAATTATAACATGCTCCTCCTCACATTCCAGAATTGCAATATAATAAATCAAGGTCCGGCCTTGAAAAGTTTGGGAAAAATTATATGATCAGCTAAGTACTGTATAAGCTCTCAACAACATGTTTAAAATAATATTTGCAGATTTAATTTTTACACTGCTAGTTTAAGTGATTCTGTTGGTATCATGATATTTGTGATACACTCCAGTTCAGATATTTTATATTGTCATTGGTCAATATGAAGCTTTATTGCAAGGAAAAGGGAAAAAATGAGAAAATAAAGTGTACTTTCTACTGAAGGCAAAATAGCAACAAAACAAGATTAGAGAAATCTGTGTCTTTCCTCTTCTCAATGGATGATGCATATTTGTTGACCTTTGACCTGTTCGTTCAAGGCCATGCAAACTTGCAGAGTACCACATTCTGCACTTGACTTCCACGTCGTCTCAAATTGCATTTTTTTTTCTTCGGTGAATTATTTCATAACTGCGTCCAAGAAAGATGTGCGGGGAATAATTTATCGTATTTGTTTAGTAGTTTTGGAGGTTCTGAATTCGTGTCTAATATTAAACGCTATGGTTTATTCTTTCTACTTGCCCATTTTGCGTTGCCCTATATTCCTGACGTTCAGCTCTCTTTGCACAATATCATACTGTCACTCTGTATTTATAAACTCATTAACCTTTACCTTCACCAATCATCTGTCCATTCATTGCTTTGATTGGAAATGTACAATTGGTAAGTAAATGTTTCTAATAGGCAATGCTGGTGAAACTGGATGGTCATTTCTGCCCCCTCCTCTTCCTTCAAACCTCTACCCATCGCATCAGTTGAAAGCAATTGTACACCATGGATTGTAATTCTCACTGTATTTCATCAAAATAATACGTTGTGATACTGGGATAAACAATGGGGTTAGCTGTGTGACTACCACATACTTTATCCAATGATCCTCCACCATCCTGGATTTTGCCCGGGCTGTATCCCTGTGTTTGCTCTACGAGGAGACTAAGGCTATATGGCCAACCATGGCTCACATACTATAGAGCCTTGGATCACTCTTTTTCTGATCACTCTTTGGAACCTGGAGCATTTCTTCGAGTCGGTCACTCTTTCTTGTGTGTCTTCATTTTCTTCATGTGCACTCACCTGAACTTTGACTTTTTAATATAACATTTGCACCAACACAAACACACAAACCTGTGCTACTTGCTGTTAGCGATGGTGGGTTCAATGAGAGTGTTCAACTGTGTATCTATACCTCGCAGTGGGAGGATGCAATCAGCTCGAATAAAGGAGTCTCTCGCTCGCTGGACGACTACAACTCGGAGATCAACCATTTCATCCGGAGAGGAGAGAGGCGGTACTCAGACATGACCGGGACCAGTCCAACTCACTCTCGTAACGGTTCAGCCTCTCCAAGGAGGTTCTCTGAACCAGTCGTGACACTAGATCCTGCACCGGTTACGAACTCGATGCCGAGTGAACTAGAACCTCATTTGGAAGAAGATGAAAAAGAACAGGAGGAAGATGAAGATGAGGAAGAAGGAGAAGAAGAAGAAGCACAAGAGATTGAAACTCAAGCTAGCAATCATCATTCTGAGAGCTATTTTTTAGAGGGCGAAAATGGCATCGATGGAGATGAATCATTTTATTTAAACGATGAAGGAGACCTGGAAGTAGAAGATAAATCATGCGAAACAAAAGAGGTGGCGTGCCCTTGATTTTACTTCGCTTTTTATAAAAGAAATTCCTCAAATTTAAGATATAAATGTGACCAGTACAAATTGATGCAGTGTGCTTTCTTCTTTTCAGGTTCTGTATATAAATGCAAAGCAGACAAATATTTACTTCGCTCCTCGCTTACCTGTCTCCTCACAACCTTAGCACCTCGTTCTACCGTGCCTATACCTGCCTAATATAAGTGTTAGTGAAATGTACAATATACTGTAGCACAGTACCAAAGTTAAGTCTTTTGCATTACAGGGAAGGTGTTCATATACCTACTTCTGATCATCGAATTCGATAATGAAAGTAAAATATAGAGTAATATATACTGACTAACCTTTGGGTCACAAGTATTTTGGTGGATAAACTGAGGGTGGTCAATATGTTTTTAAAGGTATTGAAGACTCGCCCCAAACCGCGTGCGGCCAGTTAACTTTTCGTTGCTTGCAAGTGACGTTTTGTTCATGTCACTACAAAATGCAGACAGTATAGTAATGAAACGTGATACCTGAGATGTCCATCGCTGTATTGTTTGTACACTGTGCTGTGGGTATTGACCGCAGCTGTATGTACTGACTGTACACTAGTGTCTAATTACCAATGGTAGCAAGGTATGTGTGTGTATTTTCTGGGATCGATGGTGGTGTCTAACACTTCTGTTACACCTCATTCGAAACTAGGTCAGATTCCCGGCATGAGACGTTTCTTTTTGCGCGAGTCTTCACATCCTTTAAGGAGCCAGTATTAAATACTTAAATATTTCATTGTCCAGACGTTTTTCCGATAGAGTAATAAATAAAAACTTGTAAAAAGAAGAAAGGAGCTTGGGGGTGGGTGATTTGGAATAGAAGTTAATTATTCGACCTACAGTACATAGACTATGTTACCTGTTTTGTTGTGGGACTACACATCATTGATGGCAAAATTCTGTTTCATCTGTTTTCCTCTACTAAAAGGCTTACAAGTTGCAATTACATGTAGTATTATGAGACCTGGTTATTGCTATGCCCTAGGTCGATAACAAATTTACTTATTTAGGGTTATCTCCACAAAAGTAGTTAAAAATATGAGAACAATGGCAAATGAGTAGAATAGAACATTATTACGAAAAAAGTAGACCATGTTAAATCAATGGATTTGATCGACAGAATCTATCTCCTTTAACTTAAAACTGAAGTTTAGCGCTAGCGTAAAGATACTTAAACTATTTTTATTTTGTAATGGCGCAAACATGAAGTTTTTATTGACTTTAGCACAAAGCGTGTCTTCTTGTAAAACAGGTATGCTGCATGATAGAACAAATAAACAATATTTAGTCCAGACTTTTGTGCGAGAAAATATCAATCTTGATTTGATTGACGTCACTGCATTGTTTGCAGGGATAGAAACACCATTGCTGGGATGTGAAAAACAAAATGAAAAAAAAACTTGTCTGTAAATAATAAATATTGATTCTTTGCAGTTGGTGTTTTGTTTTTAAAAGGACAATTTTTAAGGAAAATGCTAGCCTCTGGCACTTTGAGCTGCTGTTGTATAATATGTCAATATTTAATATTGGCACATATTGTATAAATGTCAGATCACGCAAACTTTGCATAAAAAGCTTTACAGCCTCTTTTTGACACTTTAATACAATAGACTTTATACAGCTGAGTAAGGTACTGTAATTCATCCACCTTGCAGTTAAATTTATTATCTTTAACAGCATAATGGAACAGGAAGGAAACAGCTTTGAATACAGCTTAGGAAACAGCTTAGAATCTTGTGTGTGATTTAGAATCCAAACAAATATATCTTTTGTCAACATTGTTGCAATCGTTTGTACTGTATTACAGTATATACAATGGCTAACAATGCATGCTTAGCATACCAGCTTCCTCTGTATCAAATGTCAGGAAGAAGATTTCTACATGAAATCAACTCTTGTTGTGTACTATTGGACTTATCAGTATTTAGTGCATGAAGCGATTAATGTCGATTTAAATCTGTGAACCATGATCTATGGCCAAACTTTATTAACAAGGTGAAATTAACTTTAACGTTGCAAGAATTCTATTCGCTGGAGTGCCGACCACAGACATGTATAGTCCTCAGGTAAGGTCAACCGTGTTGCAAACAGAAATCAATCAATTTCGGGGCAAGAACATGAAAGAGGGGATGTTCTAAAATTTCTGAAAATCTGATTCTTTTAATATGTTTTAATCCATTCTGCCTTTTAGTAATATGCAGGTTGTTGGTTTGAACTACAGAATCTTCCGTTACTACCCTGTGGACTCAGCATCCTGAGTTTGTAAACTTTTAAGTGAAATAATTATCATAATTATGAAAATGTGTTTGTTTGCAATAATAGCTGAACAGTGTTTGTATAATTTGTCCTTCTCACGTGTAGCTGGAACATTCGTACAAGTCGGAGGGTGGCATTGATAGAGAACGGGAAGAACAGAACAGGAATCTTGTATCTCAGAACGTTGAACTGCGGAGGAAACTTGAGGAAGAACATGCCAGCTACAAAAGAAAACTACAGGCTTACCAGGATGGACAGCAAAGACAGGCACAACTGGTACAAAAACTTCAAGCAAAGGTAGGAATATTTACACTGCTCATCAGTAACTGTCACTGATTAATATAAGAAGAAGAAGGGGGGGTGGGGGTGTATGGAAAGGAGTAGCCAGAAAAAGGGTGAGGTAGTAGGGATTTGGGGTTTTAGTTGGTGTATGACCATTTTTTGTGTATGTGACCTTCTTTGAACATACCTAATCTGTATGGTGATTTCAACAGGAACTAACACCTACTGTAGGTGTGCGCACTGGCCACTTTTGACTAAATGGGAGTACTAGAGCGTGTTAGTACTCATTCAGGGAAGGACCCAGTGGTAATTTGGGCATATTTAAATTGCACAAACCAGGGGAGGGGAGGATACCATTTAATTTTCAAGCTACAGTAATAAGCTAAGGAGGTTTTTTCAAAGGCTAAAACAATTAAAATAATTATATCTGGTAGTTTATGTTTAATTATTTCTAATATATTTAATTGGAAAAGTTAGCTATTTATGAGCACTGCAAAGATGCATACATATTTATCTACAGTAGGTCAAGATAATTTAGTGCAAATATTTCGCTTCGCCTTATTTGTTGCGACTTTTAGTTTTTGATGTTTAGTGTTTATTTTAGATATTCCTTTTTCTACCATATTACAAGAACTTTTCATCATACTAACACATTTGAATTTCAAAGTATATAACAATATCATTTTTGGAAAGAAAGTAGCAGTTAAGTTTTGGGTGGGTAGGGGTGGAGGGCAGGACTTTCTAGAAATGAGCAAACCCTGAGATGGGGAAAGCAAAAATTGTTTAAGGATGGTTCAGCAGCTTGTAAGAAATGGCTCCAAAAAGTGAAATATTTACATGATAAATTTCTTTTCTCTGCAGGTCTTACAGTACAAGAGAAAGTGTGGAGACTTAGAGTCTCAACTGAGGGATAACTCTTTAGCAACAGATAGAAATTCCTTGTCTGTGAGTTTGAAACTTGTCCTTTTCAATGAAAAACTTATTTCTTTAGAGAAAAAAGTCTTGGACTGCGTATAAGCAGATGTTGGTATGCTAGCTAATCGCTGAAAAGAAGTATTTATTTAGGACGGTGATGCTGTAGGTCTTCTCGTACTGCAGTAGAACTTATCCTGCAATTTTGAAACGGTTCCAAACAGAGAAATATTTCTCAGACAATTTGTCAATTTTGACAACATGCACGTAACTCTTTTAGAGGATTTACAGATTCAGCGGGGTTTCTTCCATAATCATTTACCACTTCTCACCAGATTCACCCGTCGTACTTGAACACTCACCTTTCAAGACTTCTATACTTTGTACTCTTTTTTTCCAAAACCTGAGGTGCAATTTGCATGTATTCAAATGTAACTTTATGCTAATTAGACAAGTTATCTACAGTGAAACTTTGTAGGTTTAAGGTTTTCATGATTATTTGTATTGAAAGGCAACAGAGAGGTTGTCAGGATTTTCAAATGTTGTTTGTCAATGTGATATTAATGTCAGAGATAAAAGAAATTAGTTACTTTGTCCGTTTTACATTATGGTGGAGATATCATGCTTGTGTGTACACGGCGGTATTTTGTTCGAAAGGAACATGTGGCCACTTTGCGACAAAAAACTTACTTTTTCTGGGAAAAATGAATGAAAGGTGTTCTTAGCCAGCAATCTCACAGTCGATTGAAAGGACTCTAATAGAAATTACACTTTCCCAAGTACTGTGTAGGAGCTCCCAATACTTTCATCACACACCTAGGATATATATTAGTTCAGTGTAACCTCTTTCCATCTCTCATTAAAAGAACATCAATGTTAACACACTCCATGTTCCAACGTTTCATCTAGTTGTTTCCAGCTATAATAAGTCTTCGCTGTAGTTTAATTCTCTGTTACTTTTGCAGAGGATAATTTTATTGTTTAAACTTCTTGTAGCAGTTTTGAAGTCACTGAATTTCTCTCTTTTAAAACAAGATGGTTTCTGTGTACAAAATCTGCTGGACATCTTTCCTCTTGTATAGCGAGTTGCACATCTCCCATTGCTTTTTGCTATGTGATACTGGTTAAGGTTATATCCGGAATTTGGAGTAAAAAGTGATCTTTTTCATTCCTAGCTTCAGTCACAGTCTGACAGTCTTCAAAGCCAGCTCGAAGACGTTGAGCGAAAATTCCAGGAGAGGGAAAAGGAACATTCGTCAGATCTAGAGAGCACCCTCATTAGATTAGAGGAAGAACAACAGAGGTAATTAGGCTCATTATAGTAGCTAATTAACAAGACTCACAAAGCTTATATCATTTTTTCCTTAAATAAGTTATCCCATATCGTGGTCATATTTGGTGGCCTCTAACAGTACTAACAACTTGGTTTGAACTCTTACATGATTATCTTCACTGTGGTACAGATCTTCTTTGTACTCCAACCATTAATTTTCTCTTCGTGCTGCTTTTCAACGAAAGTTTGTATCATCGCAACGACTGACTCATTCAGTTATCAAACTGACAAAAGTTGAACCTCTGGTGTTTGTGAGAAACATAACTGAACATACCAGTCAGCTAAACAGAACCCTTTATTTAAACTTTTGCTCTTATTGTATGATATATTTTTCTTGCTAATGCTCTGTGGTTTCTGCTCTTTCATCATTGATCAATGGTAGCATTGGGCTCTGGAAATTTCTTAGAATTTTGCAACATGATCATAAGCCAAATCAGAGATTGACTTCTTAAAAAGCAGTGCTTGCGTTCATTGATTAACAATGCCGGAGATAACATTACATAGGCAAATTGCTAAGAATTTTAAGAGCTGTGAAGGTTTGGTAAATATAATACCAGTTTTAGGCACATAAAACTCCCCTTTCAGTGGATCTTAGGTCTATCACTATTTATGTTTTATTTCAGTATCTCCAAAGTAATGGAGGGTGATACCAATTTATAATTTTTATGTGGTATTGAGTTACAACGCAATTTTTATTTTTCATTTTTTTTTATTTTTCCATTTCCTCACAATGTTTATATAATAATATAAACTGAATTTAATGTAACGGACAATTAGTCCACTGGACAAATCATTATAAATTTGCCCTGCAATAGATTATCAGGACATTGGAATTGTACACGTTCCCTTTAAAACCTCAACAGTTCTAGCATCATATCATAGTGAGTTAATTCTTATGATTCACAAAATTTGCAAAACCATCAAGGTTATATTCAATTTTGCTCACTTTCTTCTCGATAGGAGTACTAGCCTTGCTCAGGTCAACTCTATGCTAAGGGAACAGTTGGATCAAGCGACTGAAGCCAACCAAACCCTAAACGAAAACTTACAGAAACTGACGGAGGAAATTTCCACCACCAAAGGTGAATTCGAAGACAGAGAAAATGAATGGCGGGAAGAAGAAAAGGTAAAAAAACATCATTATCAATATTTAAGTTTGTTAAAGTCCTTAATTATCTGTCCAAACTCCCAATGTTGCACTTTTCCAATACTACATAGTCTATAAAGTTTCCGGTCTCAACTATAAGATTGGTTGTTCTAGAGTTATTACAGTAATGATTCATTCTACCACAAACAATTGACAAATGTTTTACAATTTTATTGCAAAAACAGTGATCAATTACAAAACTATTTCTTTATAACAGTCCTCATTTCTAAGAAATGTGACGTTGAATTACACAAGAGTTGTAACCTAATACCTGTACGATATGCGCAGTTGGCAAACCACTATGGCATTGTTCGACCTGGATGCAAATTTTCTTGGGCCCCTGAGGTTTCCAAAACCCTGGCCTGCAGATCCCTATAATACTAGAGAAATGTTTCTTTAAATTCAGCTGAAACAATGAAGTAGAGGAATGGCAGTTTTGTCAGTTGTATATATAGGGCCTACATGTGATAGGATAATTCAAGATGACAGATGGACAATACGTGTGCAGAATGTTCTGAACTTCTATAACCCAAATAAATGTAATGTTCACAGTTTTGTCATTGGAACCTGTATATTTGGTGCAGTCCACAGATCGGATATAAAATTTCACAGTGGCTGACATGATCAATTTCATACTTACCCCTGTTCTAAACAAATAACTTGATTCCTTTATCCTGACAGTCTTTCAACGACTATTTCAACAATGAACACAACCGTCTTCTGTCTCTCTGGAGGAGCGTGGTGGACTTCCGTCGGTCTTTCGGTGAAATGAAGACTGCCACTGAAAGGTAAAAATATAGCTTACTTAGTACTACTTTATTCCTAGATCTGATCAGTGTCTCAACCATTCTGAGAATACTGGAGTACTTCTCACTTCTGTTAATTTGAAGAAACTATTCTCTTTTTTCGTTGATTGCTTGTTTTTTAATGATCAGATTTATTATCATAAGGTCCCCGGTTCGAGTCACTCCAAGATTAATGTATGTCGTCCAGTTACAGAGTTGTTGACAATTGACAAAATTTTCATAATCATGGACGTTAAATATGAATCTAAGAGACTGACTTCGGTCAGCCTGCGGCTTTGATAAGCCAATGATCGAGGCTTCTTCGCGAGTTCCTGCTTGCATGGAGGATCTAAAATACATACATACATCCATACATACATTATGACTGTGTTTTTCTTTGACTGTTTTTCTTCTTTTTTCCCTTGATTATCATCAGGGATTTGGCACAGGTCCGTGCAGACATGACAAAAACTGGTCGCGACGTCCATTCCGCCTGCGCTACCGTCGACACCAAACTGCGGGCCTCTGACCCGTCCTACCAGCTAGAGCAAGAGAAACTGGAGAGGATGCAACTGCAGACCCAGCTGAGGGAGAAAGTGAAGGACTTGATAGAGGCGGAGGGGAGATTTAATGCAGAGAGGGAAGAACTACAGGCTAAGTAAGTTCACCACAGAGCTCGGAATCAGATAGGCACTGATCACCCAATCCTTGACCGAGAGGTGTTCATCTGCCATCTGGATGCCCGAACTGTTCTGAATCTCTGGATGTTTCAGTTTAGGTCATGTATAGTGCACACCTCCCACCACACCGCTTTTGTGTGCTTCTGGGGTGAGGGGGCCAGCGACCCCCCACCCGTCAGTAGTTCCTAAGCTGCTGTGAACCACTGATTGGCCCATGTGGATTTCTCTTATAGTGCCTCACAGCCTATATTAGCTCTTGACTTATGTCAATCTTCATGGGCTATTTTGTTCACTCTAGCTTTTATAAAAAAAAAAAATAAAAAAAAAAAGATGGGTAGTTTTTGATGTCGTTAAGGTCCAAGTGGATCCAATAATTCAAGAGATTAATTAGGAGTTAAGAAAGGAGTGCACAAGTTTTCTTTGACTTTAGTAATAAACATCCTGGGATGAATGTTACCATCTATCAGGGTAAACAAAAAATGTTACCTCATTTGGTATGTATTGTTGTAGTTGATGTGAAAAGCCAAGCGAAACTAATGTCGCAAGGATATTAGGGGAACCAAACAAAATGACTTTCAAAGCCACAATGAGTCGCAAAAAGGACTTGTTAACTCTTTTCGTGGATGTATTTCTCAAGTGTCACAAGTATTTCTGTCACACCTTGTAGGGTAAAGATGATTCTTGGGTTAGCTTCTAATTTCACACACTTTCATCGAGATATTGTCAACAATTCGATTCATTTTCCAGAATTAACGATTTAACATCAGAAAACGAACAACTAGAGATAGAAGTGGCCGAGAAGGAGACCCATCTAAAGAATGCTGTGTCAGGCCAAAGCTCCAGAGGGGATCTCAGTAGGTCTGAGGCTTCGCAAGAAGACGCCGAGCCCGAGGCCATCCAAGGGATGCGGGAGCAATGTGAATCATTGCACGCTGCCCTCAGGGACATCGCTCAGGCAGTGATACAGGATGCGGAGGGCTCCATCACCGAGAGCAACATGCCCTTGGAAGATACCTTTACTACCGACGGTGGCTTTGCATCTCCGTTTGCCAAGTCGACACCTTTGAGGTAAGTAGTGAATGAAATTGCGCGTATTTACGTTATTTAGAAGACCATTTCAAGAGAAAAATTTTGGCAAAGTTTATCCACCAAAATGGAGGATTCCTGCAAGCTAATTCTGATTTATAAGCTGTAAAGGGTGGGGTATCAGATAGTAGAAAGGGCTCAAAGATTTTAATTTTTTGATATAAAGTGAGGAGAAAAGTGAAATCCCTTATGTTAGTATCGTCATTTTCTACAATAAAAGTGAGCAAATGTTGTTGAACATTTCATCCTTCTTGCTATTGCTATGTTGAAGTTGGTATCTTGGGAAGAGTTCTGTACCCCCTGCTGTAACCCCTTGTGTTTTTCTCGAGTGTTCACCTTTAAGCACATTAAAATGAGATGAAATGCTAGAAGAAATGGGTGACATACCTAAGAGGAGCAAAACCTGACATTTCTGGACTTTCTTAAAGCATTAAAAAGTTAACTCTGGAACTGTCATGGCTTTCTACAACTGAAACCAGCTTTTAGCTGATGTTAGCCTATTACTCATTACTTTTAAATTCAACCTGAAAATCAACATCTTTCAAGAAACAGTAGCATTGGCTTCCTAGTACTTCTCCAAAGATGGTTCACCTCTTCAGTAATGTCACATTTACATGTAACAGTACAGCATCCATCTTGTCTTATCTCTTTACGTGATCTTCATCACCTGTTATTTGTGCCATCGTCATTTGTCGGTAGTTAATGTTCTGCTCTTCTTCAATCCTTCCTCTCATTAACCTGCCTCGTCCATCCTTGTCCCTCACTAAACCCAGATCCAAATCGCCTTCCTATTCCCGTTTCTCAACCCCTCGTTCCCCTTCCCCTCGCAGGGCTGGCTCACCGATGAGATCTCCGAGCAGAATGAGATCCCCGGCCTTCGCGGACTCCACATTCTCTGCTGTCCAAGCTGCTCTGCAGAAGAGACAACTACAGGTCCAAGTGAGTAAAGTCATTTTGATTAATTCTTGCTAGTGATTCTTACAGTGGAGGTCATCTTGTTAAATAAAATGGTAGCATTGATACCAGTATAGGCAGGGATAAAAACTGGAGGTATCTGGAAGGTAAGAACTGTTAAAAGGTTATCAGGACCAAATGTTTCGGTGAGTTGGTCTTGTGATACCTGTGTCATACATTCAGGAATGAGCTTTTTCCGCGAATTCGTGGAATATCCGTGATTTCTTTTCTACCTCGGGGACAAAAACTATTATCCTAACATGCTGTTGCATACGCAAACTGGAGCCTATACAGCAATTTTGCAAAATTCTGTGATTTTTTTTTCCCAGGCTTATCCCTGTACATTTCAAGTCAAGTATTTCAAGTAAAATATTTCAAAGATTGATTGAAAGCTCATGGTTATGACATGTTCTAAAACCATTTTTTAATTATTTTTTTTTTACCAGGAACTTAAAGTAAAACTTGGCTCATCTAAAGATGAAACAAGTTCCTTGAAGAAGAAGCTGGAGGACAGAGAGGATGACAAGAGGCAGATTGAAAGAGAGATGCAGAGTCTGAAAGAGAATCTGAATGCAGCTCAGAGGCAGGCAGATGATGCCTGTAGAGACAGGGATAGAATCAGGAATTCTCTGGAGGCATCTGGAAGGTACGAGATGATGATGATGTTATGTAAAGATGATCTGTTTTCAATCCTCAGAAGTTTTAGCATGCCCAAGCTGTTACTTGTTGTCATAAGTACCTTCTGTGCCTTCTCGTTGGAAACTGAGAATGAAACCCTGAAATCTGCCGTGGGTATTGAAAGTTACCTGATCTGGCAGGAAAATGTAATAGGAGTGCATGTTATTATAGGGTTACTATCGAGACAACCTCGAGTGGAATGGTGCCGGGCGGGGTCGGTATTGGAGGTCTAAGTGGAGGAGTTCCATCTCCCCTTTTGTGGGGATAATTTAAGTTTGAAGGGTACCTACATGTAAATATGGTATCAAACTAAAGTGATGCCCTTCAAGATCAATACTTTTAAAGGACTGTTACCATCTACTTTTTTTTGGAGACGTGGCACATTCCAAACATACCTCGGGCGGTGAATATTTTACTTACCGTTTTTTGAACAATTTTCAGTGAGAAGTTTGCCCTGGAAAATGTTAGAAGATCACTGAACGAGCAGATTGAGGCACTGAACAACGAGAATGAACGTCTCCAAGCTGCAAATGCGGACCTGCAACGTGAGAGGGATAACTTGGAGGATGGACAGCTGGACCAGGAGAAAGATATGGAGAGACAGAAGAATGAGATAACAAGAAGGTAAGAGATCTCACCACAGTTTGAATCCATTCAGGAAGATCATGTGAGTTTGTCTCCAATTAGCCCATGTACTACCTCCCCCCTCCTCCTCCCCCCCCCCCCCCCCAACCACTCCCAGTCTCCCTCCACAGACAAACTTCTTGATCATTTCACTTGTCAAGTTTCTGTTCAGGATGAACTAATGACACTGTATACATGTTAGCTTGCAGTGGACTTTCAGGTTTGAGTCCTGGCCAGATCATAACATTGTGGCCTTGGGCAAGGCACCTTATCTCCATTGCCATTAGGTGTTGTAAAGTTGTGTGAGAGGGCCATGGACCTGAACAAGACTGTAAAACTTTTGCCTTTTAGCTCAGCAAATTTTAGGTGTGCATGATTGGGAAACTTGAGATTTCAATGTCAATTTGGCTATTAGTCCACTTGGTTACCTCGTCCCTTATGCAAATCGTTCTTGAAGTTCCACATACCTGCTAAGTACTGTGAAATTACAAAAATTATCCTTGTTACTGTGGAGTGTTAGCTCAGTGGTTAACGCCTGTGCCTTTCAATCATAAGGTCCCGAGTTGGAGTGACTCCAAGATGAATGTACTTAATCCAGTTACAGAGTTGTTGACAATTCATGATCATGTACGTTAAATATGAATCTAATAGACTGACTTCATTCAGCTTGCGGCTTTGATAAGCCAATGATGGCTTCTTTGCGAGTTCCTACTTGCAGGAGGCACTACAATACATACCTACATTATACCTGCGTGTGCAACCTGGCCATTGTGTCCTGAGAAGGTAGTTAAAAGTGTATTTTTATCTGATGAAAGAAACTCTTGCTTACCATTTGATTCCAGCATCGTAACTCTTCCGTTGTTTTTACATTACAGTCACAAACTTCTTGAACAGATGGAAGGGAAGAATTCTACTCTCAAGGAGGAATTGGTTACTATTAAGGAAGCCCTTAATAAGGCTAACTTAGAGAGAGATGTCCTGGAACAGGAGAAAGCTGAGATAGGTGAGGAAAAATAGATTAATTGAGTTCATTCTATTGTCTTTAATTTTAAAGAATCTCAATCCATTGAATTGTTGATAAATATTTGATGGGTTTTGATACCGACACCCAATGGCGATGGAGTTTGTTAGCATGAGTGGTCAAAGTTTTTCTCAATAACTGCAGCTTTCTGTTTTCTTTATGCATGATAGTAATACTAGTGTGAAAATGCATTTTGTGACAATGTTTTTAAATTATGAAATAAATGGAATAATAAGTTATTAGTATTTAACATCCATTTAGAAGAATACGATCATTTGCAATCCTAGCATGAGTAAACTATATTTGTTTAAATTTCTGGAGATTTTTGGACCACTCCCCCCCACCCCCTCCCCCAAGTTACTTAAACAGCAGCATGTACATGTTTTGCTTCTAAAGTCTAATGCTATACCTATGTACGCAAGCAAAAGACACTGCTTTATTACTCAGGGCAGTTTCACTACAGGCGTGTCATATCCGCAATCATCAACACTGTTTCCCTTTTCCCTTTCTCTTAAAAGATGAAACCCTGACCAGAACAGAGGCTCAGAAAGCTCAGCTAGAGGCAGAGCTGACTAAGATCTCAGCCGAGGAGGCATCCCTCAGAGATGCTATCCATAAGATGCAGGCCTTGAACGAAGGACTCGCACAGGATAAAATTGACCTTAACAAGGTCATTGCTCAGGTAAAGTTACCCAAAATGAATTTCAAAGGTTAGAATTGAGAGTAATAGGAGACTATAGGGACAAAGAATGTGTCTCTTGCAAAATAATGATGTAGGTTTTTTATTTCTATGGTTGTATCCATGTTGTAACGTTTCTGCATTTATGTTGGAGTGTTTCGGTTAGAGGGGGGATTGACTAGGGGTAGGCAGAGGCAAAACAATGTTCTTCATTGATTTGGTGGAGAAACTTTAAAAGTTTTTTTAGTTTTGCCACATTATATTAATGTGCTGTGAAAATTTGCTAACAGTTCTCAAAGGTATTTTCTTTGAGATTCTCACCGTCCAAATCAGTCTCAGGTTTTGAGGAATGTTTAAATTACGATTAAGGACCATTATTGGACTATCTAGGATTTATTTAGGGCAACAATGGAGACCCTGTAAGTTAAGTTTAGCCATTCTTAAAATCACTTCCAAAATCACATTTTCTGGAAAATCTGCTCTGATGTCAAGTCATCGAAATGAGCTGCTTTCATTTCAATTGGCTCTTGATCAAGTCGATATTTGAAGGTTCACTAGATTTTCAGAATTTCCCACCAGACATTTCCCATTTTGCAGTTTTTCTTTTCTTCTTCTTTCGTCTGCAGATGGAGGACGAGAAGACTGCTCTCCTGAGAGACAAGAATGAGGTGGAGTTGGACAAGGGTAACCTGCAGGAGGAACTGATGAGGGTCGAATCCGAGAAGATGGACGTCGACGCAGAGAAGATGGGACTGAATCACAGCCTCTCCGACATGGAGGATAACCGAAACAGACTCGAGGATATGTTGAACTCGTTCAGCAAGGAGAAGTCAGATCTGCAGGAATCTGTGTCACAGGTGCGCAAAGGAGAGATGGTGTGGAATGTCAAGTTTTTAGAGAGACAGAATTTTTGTTATGTTGAGTTGCTTTAGCTACTTTACTACTGATGATGACAATTTTGTTCCTTTTAAGTACGTACGTTTGACTGCTTCAAAGGCTCTGTTTCCATATTACGTTGTAGCCTGTCAATTTTACAGCCTGATAAATGATATAATACCATATAACATATAACTATAAAATTCATTACTATACAATGCATTATACAATACCATACAAAATGATATAGTACCATTCAATACTATACAATATTATGCAATACATTACTATACAATGCATTAATTATACAATACCATACAAAATGATATACCATTCCATACCATAAAATACTATACAATATTATGCAGTACAATACATTACTATATAATACCATGATAAATGATATAATACATTACATTACTATACAATACAGTGCTACATAATAACATATCAAATGATATAATATCATACAATACTATTTCCATTCCATATCATATCATATCATACCATACAATACTTTACCACACTATATAATACTGTGCAATATAATACATTACTATATAATATCATACCAAATGATACAATACCCTACAATACATTACATTACTATACAATGCATACAATAACGTACAAAATGATATACTATCAAACTACTATTTCCATACCGTACAATACACTATACCATACTATACACTATTGTACAATATAATACATTACTATACAATGCATTGCTACATAATAACATATCAAATGATATAATATCATACAATACTATTTCCATTCCATATCATTTCATACAATACTATACCACACTATATAATACTGTGCAATATAGTACATTACTATATAATACCATACCAAATGATACAATACCCTACCATACAAAACATTACTATGCAATGCATTACTATACAATAACATACCAAATGATATAATGCCAACCTTTACTATTTCCACACCATATAACACTATGCCATACTATACAATATTGTACAATATAATACATTACTATACAATTCCATACCAAATGATAAAATACCATACAATGTAATACATTACCATACGATATAATACTATACAATATACCATACCAACATGCAGAGTGGACAGTGGGTGAGATTGCTTTCACAATACAAGTTCCCTCAAATGTTGTTAATTACAGCTCAACCGACAGAAGTCCTCACTGGCTGAAGAACTGTTACATACTAGGAAGGACATGGAGAAAGTGACCGACGTGGCCGGAAGGATAGCCAAAGAGAAAGAGGATCTGACGAAAGAGAAGGCCGAACTGGTGGTACAGCTGACTGCAGCAGAACGGGAGAATAGAGCCCAGTCAGAGGTAATTAGTGGCATCTCATCATTCTGTTTGAACAAGAGTAACTTAACCGACAGGATGCTCTCGTGGGGATGTAGATGGGTAAAATGCAGATGACCATCCTCTGCTCTGGAATAAGATAGGAGTATCGGCTCTCCAGCAATGCTTTGCTCATAAAGCAGTACTATGATGAGGAGAGGTTGGGAAAGGGGTGGGGGAGTAGCACCACAGGTTGACTTAGTTACTCCTAGTGAATGTTTGTTAGGTACTGCTTCCTGTAATGAGCAATATTTTAGATTTCTTGTCACTTAGAAGCAGTTCCATGATGGGGGGGGGGGGGGGGAGGTAGCTCCAAGGGGTTGAGTTTGAAGTTACTTGAAGGAAATGTTCGTCAGGTACTGCTACCTGTAAGGAGCAATATTTCAGTCTTAAAATTGATACTGTAAGAGGGCCGTGGTCCATTGTTCTATCTGCTAATGTTAAATATTATTCTTTTTAATCCCTTCAAAAAGCAGTTGCAAAAAGCTTTCAGCTTCTTTGTTGTAAATTTTTAATAAATAAACCATTTTTTTTAGGACACAATTATTTTCCTTCATATACGATATGTAAACTCTCCTGTAAAGTATAAAAGTAAAGTATAAAACCAAAATTTATATATATATTATTTTCCTCCCTGCTCGACAGATAATTGCTTCTCTCAATTCTGACAAAGAAAGTCTAGAGTCGGGTGTTTACGAGCTTCAGCAGGCCGCAGCTAAACTGGAGAACAGGAAGGAACAACTGGAGGGAGAATTCCAAGAGATGCAATTGGCTAAAGAAGGATTAGGAGGTACATAACTTAAATAACTTTGATTTTTCACTTATGTATAGCATGAACCGTAAAACCGTGGACTGGAAATTGTACACACTCTTTGTAGACTTTCTTTGAGAGGATGAAGAAAGGAGTTAATACGGATTGCTGGTTTAGCTGTGGACATGTAACTCTCTGAGACCATTGATTGTGAGTCTTGTCCCAGCTGGCTTCCCCCTACCCTTTCCCTCCTGCCCCCCCCCCCCCCACAAAGAAATGGCTTCCGAGAAATGGCTGATTTCATTGTTGAGGAATACTCAATTAAATGCAGAAACCAGGACTTGACAAAAGAAATCTACTACTGATACTATTTTTGCTTTAGTTTATAATATTATTATTGTTACTCACTCTCCACCTTAACCACACACGTCTTGAGTTGTTAGGTATCAAATAATAACATGAAAATAAAAGCAAAATTGAAAATCAAAAGAACAGTTTGCAGGGTTTTTATTTTTGTATTTCACATGTCTAATAAGTCATTTCCTTAGTGGCCAGATACTCAACATACAGTAAGTGTAGTTTAGGTTAGTTAAATGTATAAAATATTCGACATTTTTGTGCGTTCTCTCACCTCTAGTGGAACTTAACCGCGTCCAGAAAGAATTAGAGGTTGAGCTTGCTCGCCACGCGCAGGATGTGGAGAACTTGAAACAGACGATGTCACAGATGGAGAGAGATTCTCAACTTGCCCTGAAGAAGGAAGAACAGGTTCACGAGGAAGATGTAGAAAGACTTATAAGAGAAAAGGTAAAAAAAAAAATAACAGAATAACAGAAACTTTAGTTTTCTGTGCATCTCAATCAAACTACCACCACAAAGCAGTCACTTAAACGAAGAGAGGGATGGACTCGTCTATCATTTTACGACCTTTTGTTCATCCAATGACAAAAATTAATAGTAAGGTGACAATGATTCCATGCAATTCTGAAAAATTGAATTTGCCCAGGTGCCATTTTGTTAAGCAATGTAAAAAACAAATTGATGAAAATTAAAATTGAAAAACTTCCTTAACGAGAAATGGCACTTTCTTTGTATATATGACATTTTTGTTTTTTTATCCCGTCAGGAGAGTATGCAGATTGAGCTAGAGGCAGAGAAGGAGGTGCTCCTGCAGAAGGGAGGAGAAGACAAGGACGAGATGGTGGCGCAGTTTGAGGATGAGCTGGAGGGTCTGCGAGAGGAGATGGCAAACTTACAAAGGGACAGAGACGAGAGTTTGCTGATAGCAGAGAATGACAGACAACAGGTATGTGAAGCAATCAAAATGGTTAATTTCAATTGAATTGGGATTGAATCTTCAATCATTTTGATTCAATCTTAAAGTTCCATTTTGCATTCTTGTGACAGTTTAATGGTGTTCTATAAACACTGAATGCCAGAATAAGCTGATAGGTAGCCTCAATGGTTATTGACAATATACCCACAGCAGCCTAGTTTCTGTTTGCAAAGAAGACTGGGCTAGGTACATATATAAAGAGTTTACTTGAGTAAGCAAAGTATTGATGTGTTTTGTTCTGTAAAGAAACATTTCTCTTGCAATATAATAAACATTTGTTACTATTATGATTATTTTATGATTATTCTATTTGTTATTATTAAATGTCAGTATATCTACCAAAACTGTTTCTGATTGCTGAGAAGTTTTTAAACTTAAACCTCAATAAGCAGATGTTAGGAATGAGAGAAGTACATTAACTGAAACAGCATTTAGATGACCGAGATGAATGCACAGAATCCATCTCAAGCACAGACTGGAAAAAGGTTACAGTGTAAACAGAATTCAGTTGCGTTAAAATGACGTCTCTTTGAAAATTACTCTCGATCGACAGTCTCTCTCGATGGCCGAGACGGAAAAGAATCAGCTGCTGGAGAAATTGAACAATACTCAGCGAGAAATGGCCAACTCTTCGATGGAAATGGACCGAGTCAAGCGAGAAACCTTCAGCAAAGCAGAACAAGACAAGGTACGATACAAAGAATTGGTGAGATGTATTGTTTCCTAACATGATCAGGCATCGATGCAGTGTTTTACATTCTGCATAGCAATTTGTGTCATTACCAAGTTTTGTGTTTATATAAATTTTCAATCATTTGGAATATCTTGCTGCTATTCTGTGACAGATGGATTAATCTGTTTTAGTGACATAATTTGACATGATTTTGTGTAATTAATCGTAAGTTAGTTAAGAGGAAGTGCGGTTAATTAATTAAGTAAGCTTCTAAGGAGATATTCTTTTCCAGAAGATGTTTCACATGTTTTCTGTTATTCTTATCTTCAGGAAGCTCTGAATGCAGCACAAGATGACATCAAAGATCTCAGGTCCAAATTCGAAGAAGCAAAGTAAGGCAATATCATCAGTTTTTGGTTCCTTGCTGGAAGCAAATTAACCTATTTAGTCAGGATTGCGTGTTTATGTGTGTGTATGTATGTGTGAGTATTCGTCTGTGTGTGTCTGTTATACTTGCTTGGGTCCAAGATATTAAACTCAACAGGTGATGGATATTTGTCATACTTGCTGTGGATATGTATTATAGTGAGAAGGTGTGCAGTATTTTTTTGTGGCACAAAACTTATGAATATTAATGTAAGTTACCATCACAATCTGTCAAGTGTTAGATTTTAAGCAACAAATGCTGATTTTGGTGTGTTCGAAAAGTTTGTTAAATGCTGACAATGATGGGAGGGTCAGCTGGACTACAGAAGTAATTAATTTAGTTATGAGCAAGTATTCCACAAAGTAAAAATGTACCACCACAGGTGAAAACTTGCAGTTTCCCACAGGCATAATCTTTGTGAAAATTAAAAATGTATTTGGTACTTAAAACAGTGTCCAAAAAAATATAGGGTAGCTCAAAATTTTCCACTTAAACCCATCTTCTTTTTTATCTTTGAATCACTTTGTAGTGATGCACACGAGACTCAGGTCAAGGAGCTGAATGCACAGCTGAAGGACCTTCAAAAGGCCAAGGAGGCGGTGCAACGGGAGGTCAACGAACTGAAAACTCAACTCAAGATGGTGGAAGAAGCTAGGGATAATGTCAGGAGGGACTTGATAGACGCTCACAGGAAAATCAGAGAAGGTACAGTAGTACATTTTTTGCTTTTTCTGTTAAAAAACGATGGACAATAATTAACTCAAGAATTTATTTATTAAAGTCCCTGTAAGGAATTGGTACCAAAAAATATTTCAAAGAAAGAAAATTTGTTTAAAAAGTGTACAGTGTCTTTAACAAGCTTTGTTTTTAGCTATGTCCTTTTTGCAGAAGTTTTACAAAATTGATCAAAATGATGACAAATAAGAGTAGCGTTCTGCTTGGGTAGAGTGTTTGGCAGAATGAGTTTCTGCTGAGGAATTCACCAAACATCATTTCATGTCACTGCTCCATTACTACAGGTATAAAACTGTCACGGTATCATTGCATAATGGTACTCTGTGTTCCATGAAGGAGGATGGGAGGGAAGGGGGGAGGAGAGGTTATTACAAAGTATGGTTTTAAGCACATAAATCTTTGTTCCTTGTAATGAAATACAGGCGACGAAGCCAAAGAGAAGCTACGAAAGGAGAACCTGGACACCAAACGTAATCTCAATGACGTGGCCAGGGAGAAGGACGCCATTGGTCAGGCCAACGAGGAGCTGAGACACAAGATCAAAAAGAACGAAGCCGAGCGTATCCAGCTGAAGAGGAATGTGGACGATCAGAGCAAGAAGATAGCTGGTAGGTGTGATGGAGGGAAGGAACATCAGATAAAGTATCCCTTTATATCCCCTGAGTTGTTCGTGTATATCCCCTGAGTTGTTCGTGTATATCCCCTGAGTTGTTCGTGTATATCCCCTGAGTTGTTCCTGTATATCCCCTGAGTTGTTCGTGTATATCCCCTGAGTTGTTCCTGTATATCCCCTGAGTTGTTCTTGTATACCCCTTGAAACATCCTTGTATATCTTGCAAAACATCCCTGTATAATTTTGAGGCATCATATATTCCTTGAATCAATTTTGTTATCCTGTGAGAGATAGCTTTATACCCTTTGAATCATCCCTGTATATCCCTTGAAGCATCTGTGTATATCCTCTGAAGCGTCTTCCCTATCCCTTGTGGCAACCCTTGTATATATGTTAAATAACCTTTCTACATATCTCTTAAGCCGTGTTTCAATAGACCTAAATTGTGAAGGTTTAGTTGCCATGGAGATACTAAGTGACCAAGGACAGTTAATTGTGCTTAGTTGATTCAAAGTGTTTACCATTCTGCTCAGTTCACATGATCATAGGGCAGCATTTAGGGTGGATAAGGTTCTCAACTTCCACCCCTCCTGACCTACTCTCCCACTTAATGATGAAACTCTTTGATGCAACTCCTCAAAGTTTCCAGCCAAAAGCTTAAGAGAAAATTGAAATACGTAAATTTTGTAGGCTTTTGGCTTCAGCATAATGAAAACTGCTTTGAACAGACTTTTGATCATAGACAAGCTTAAAAATGTAATAAGTTAAGAAAAAAAATTCATAAAGTTTTTACGGATCATGACTGACACAAGAAGCTGAAGCGCAGAAATATTGACAAAAGTTATATTTTCCCCCCGCTCGGAGTAACCACGTAGCGCACGAGAGATGTACCACCGACATAATACAGATTAATTTTCCCTCTTCATCCTTTGGAGGCACTCATCTCTTTTAACTTTCCTTTCTCTAGCGTTGGAAGATGCTAAGGCAGGGATTCAGAAGGAAGCTGGGGAACTGAGGAGTAGCTTACGAGAGGTTGAGAAATCAAGGTTGGAGGCGAGGAGAGATCTCCAAGAGCTGAGAAGACAGGTTTGTCCCGATCTATTCAAACTTGACAGCAGAGATACTGTTTACGAGACTCTGAACACATAGTGGTATTCATAAATTTAAAGGGTCTGCTTGAAACGATGGATAGGTGTACTCTTTCTCCCCCCTCCCCCTCCCACCCCCTGATAAATTGGAGGATGAATACTACATGTACATGTTTCCTGCAGGTGTAACATTTATAAAATCATGGCTTTGACATTCAAAAGAAAACTGCAGGACTTTTTTTTTTCACTTTTTTCCTGCTACTTTTGTCTCTTGTCAAGAGATTAGTGTTTCACCTATGTTGTTATTGTTTCCATGGTAACCCTTACATAACATCAGACTCTCACCTGGTGATAATGTTGTGTATCATTGGAAAGATTCCATGACACTATTTCTAAAACTTCTTGTATAAGAATGGATGTTCTTTTTCAACATCCTGCTTTTCATGATTAGGAGTTGATCTTATTTCCTTGATATCATTTTCCAAAACTGTTCCTTTTTACAATTATTATTTATAGTTTAATTTAAATATCAATTGTACTGTATACTTGATTGTGTGTATATATGTCATGTCAAACAATTTGTGTGAAACATTTCTGCGATCTCTTGGTTAATGCCGGCTTACAGCTGAAGGTACTGGAAGGAGACCAAGCCAAGAAGATGCAGGAAGTTATGGAGCTTCAAGAGAAACTTGCTCGAGAGGCAGAGAAGGAAGAGGAGATTAGAAGGGAAAATCAGGCTCTGAAGCAAAAAGTTAGTTTTGATGTTTCCTGATCAACCAAACATTTTACTTATCACTGTTCTGGGTTTCGTCAAGTAATAGACCTAGAATAATGAATCAAAGCACATGAGAATGATATGCAAACTAATTATGCAAATTACTACATGAATGCATAAATGCATCACAATCTTTGGTAATCGGTATTCTTGAGTTTCTCAATATCTTATTCTAAGAACGCTCCGTAAACGTCAAAAAGTTTCATCGCAACAGACAAGGAATTTTGGATGACTTTGAGTGACGCAAGAAGTCAAGTCTAGTGTCAATACATTATACCAATCAACCAATCAGCTATTGGCAGACTGTACTTTGAAAGTTAAAGCTGATAATTATTTGTTAAGTAATGTAACATACGTCGTCGATGATGTAATCAGCGGTTTCGCTTTCAGAAAGCTTTCCTCACCTTCAACATTCAGTAAGGTGTATAAATCTTGAAAACCAAATGACCAGCATACATATCACATGACTGCAAACATTTCTCTCTTTTTGTAACTTAGTCAAATATATCTTATGAGCAACTTTCAACTTGTCTTGTTGAGGTTACCATCATGGCTATTTTATGGATTTCTTTATT
This sequence comes from Apostichopus californicus, assembly GCA_020650975.1. NCBI lineage: Eukaryota > Metazoa > Echinodermata > Holothuroidea > Aspidochirotida > Stichopodidae > Apostichopus > Apostichopus californicus. The sequence continues at coordinate 56,770 of JAIPMN010001183.1, read as the reverse complement.
TTGTTCTAAAAATCTTAAGGTCCTAGAGACAGAGGCAGAACGAGAAGATGCTCGCAAGGAAGGCAGAAACCTAAAGCGAGACAATTCTGAGATGGAGGAAGAGTTTAGGATTAAGGAGAAGGACTTCACCATGTCACTCGACGAGGGTAAAAACATGGAGAGGAAGATCATGGATCGATTGAGGAACACAGACAATGCCCTGGAGAACACCAAGGCAGAGCTAGCCGAACTGAAACTGAAGCTGAGCGCTGCCGAGGGGCGTGTGAATGGCCTCGAGGCCCAGCTAGCTCAGATTGAAGGTAAACTTTAGAGTGAGATGAGGGGAAAGTTTTGTGCAGGAGAAAGGAAACTGTTGCTTACTGCTTTTCACTTGTTGGCAGTTCATGCATAACCCCAATTAGTTCAAACTGCTGTGACCAAAGTTATTTGTAGTTTTCTTTGAACAAACAGTACAACATTTACTTTCAAACTCAGTTCTTATAGAGTCTTGTGAGTACCTCTCATCCAGAAATATACCAAAAGAAGATAATAAGCATAATCACTCTTGCAATAACAAAGTGTGCCTAGACGTTTATATGCAGATTAGCATTTGTCTAGCTACTTCTGCTGTTAAGTTGTTGAAGGCTGCTTTGCCGGTGTTAAAATGTCTTAACCGAAAGGGATCAACTGTAAGTTTTTCGAATTTAGTGAACGTCATACCTGCCCTAATGCAGTAAAGTAATTATCATATGTACTAAAGTCTTACCTTTTGAGAGAAACCTGACCTACATAAAACTTCCATCTCGTGGGATGGTATGTGTCTGAGTTTTTGTAAAGGTGTCTTGTGGATGTGTTGTTATCATGAACTTAACGTCTCTTCTTTGCTGCTTCGTATCGTTACAGGAGCAAAGCAAGAGGTAGAGTTTAAACTTAACAGTATTAACTCATCTCTGAGAAGGACGCTGGGAATCGGAGCCGCAGACCTGTCCTCAGACAGCTCGCCTTTCGGTAAACGGTCACGAAGCCCAACGAGGAGAAGAGCTAGATCTCCCCACAAGGGTAAGAAACAGACGTTTGGTTAGGGGTGAAGTTATTAACTAATGCTGATATTTAACCGGAAGATGATATTCCATAGAAGTTAACACAATTTCAAATGATAACGCATGATAGTTTCAGGTTCTTATCATGAATAATACTTGTTATGGTCGGTAAAATGCAAAATTTCTCTTTAGGGAAATTTTTACATTCAAATTTGACTTGATTATGAATCATTTCTAATGATATCAATTTAGAAAATGGGATTAAATTTTTAAACTTTCAACGAGTCATGTGATTACATTTTTGGGAGGAATATTGATTTTTCCATATTGTTGTAATTCTCTGTTTTAGTCACAAGATTCTCAAGGTTATTGTGGGTACATACAGCTTTCCTTCATGAAAGTATTAATAATATGAACTTTGCATTAATTATTTCTTATTTTTATTAATTATTTCATTAATTATGGTTTTTGTTACTATTTGTTTTTAGGTTTTACATTTGTAAAGCGCTTTGAGCAGCTTTGCTGATTATGCGCTATATAAATTTTACTTATTATTATTAATTATTGACATGAAAGTATTTTGTTCAATTTTTGCGACTGCTTTGAGAAATTGAAATATTTTGTTTTGTTTGCTCACCCCAGGATTTGATAACACCTATGCTACCACCACTGATGGGCGTGGCAGTCCCATCCCTCGCACCGGTTCGCCAGATCTTGCAGAGCGCCCTCTCAGTCCAGACAGGAGTACATCACCATCCAAGATGGACCAGACTGTCTTGGAGATTGATCCAGAAACCATCCGTATTGCTCTTCGAGATTTTGCGCAAAGGCTAAAAGGAATAGAGAAGGAAAGAGTAAGTTAGCAGATCTTGCAAGATTTAATTTTAACAAAGAAGTTTGTGGCTCGGAAATAAATACAGATGATGACGTTTGCCTCAGACGATACATTGACATAGAGCTAAAAACAATTCCAGAGAAGCATAGGCCTTGATTGCTTCACAAAGATAGAGCAAGTACATACCACTAAAAGGTAACGAGAGAGTTCTGAATAATCTCAATAACTGCTTCTTTTTGTTCTCCTCTCTCTGTTAGGACGAAGCTCAAGCTAGACTATCGCATTCGCAGCAAGAGATGGCTGAAATGGAAGTGAGCCGTGCCCAGATAGAAGACAGACTTCAGCAAGTCCAGAGGTCATTAGGGGAGGCCGAGGAAGGGAAGAGAGGAGCGGACGGCCGCCTCAGCAGCGCCCAGACCGCCCTCATGCTTCAGGAGGAGACCCTGCGCCGGAACGAACGAGAGCGCAAGGGACTGCTGGAGAAGATCCACACGATGGAACGGTCCGTGCAAGGCTCCGAGAGTGACAAGAGGGGGCTGCAGGATAAGGTTGCCAAGATGCAGCAGAGGGAGCAGAAGTTAGAGGCGGAGAAGAAGCAGCTAAAGGAGATGGTGGAGGTCGGGGACAACCGGGGAACTCAACTGGAACTGAAGAAACGGGCGGTAGAGGGAGATTATCAGAGGCTACAGCTGAATATGAATGACAAGATTACAGAGTGTCAGGTGAGTGTGATAGGAATGACAGGAGGAGGCAGCCTGGAGAGGATGGAGATGCATGAAAAGGGTTTTATGACTGGTGTGAGCTCATGGCAGTTTGTGGACACATTCTTTAACATCATGTTTCCCAGGTGGTCATGGAAATCCTGGGAGAGGTAGGGGAGATTGTGTAAACTTGTGGCAAATTAAGCATGCTGAAAAAGAAAGAGTAAATGTCAATGTGATACAAAACTGACAAATTAAAGAAAAAAATGGTTTTGGAAAAGTTTTTTGATAACAAATTTATGCTGTCTGTTACTAAAATAACATAATGCTAATTTCATTAGATGGACCTCCAGATTTGTTTGCAAATTTTCATTGTGCCATTTTGCTTTTGATAAATAGTAATAAGAAAATATGGAATGGTGACAAAATTTTAAGAATGATTATGTACTAAGTAATTCCCCACTAATTCCCCACTTATAAGTGTTTTTGATTACAAGAGAGATGACCGTAATTTGACCAATCGCGGTCTGATTGTGAGTCAATACTTGTTGGGTTTACCGAAAGTTCTAAACTGATGACCAAATATGGAGAAACGATAATTATAATAACCTTTCTCATTTCACTTTGCAATGAAGGTTTCACAAGAACGTATCGAGGGCTTGATGCGGCAGATTCACGACCTGGAGAGTAAGAACACCTCCCTGCAGCTGACCATCGACAGACTGTCTGGCGCCCTCGCAAAGAGCGAAAACGACGAAAGCCAACTCAAGGACAAATTGCAGAATCTGTCCCTGACGCTGAATGACAGCACCATGGAGTCTAACCAGATGGAAGAGAGGCTCAGGCAGACGCAGCAGAGTCTAGCCAGCAGCGAACAGGACAGAAGGGTACTCCAGGAGAGGCTAGATGCAGCCAGGTAAGAATTATGGCTATGACCCACAGCCCCCCACCCCACACTCGCAACTCAACCCCTCTAGTCTCTGTGTGCTCTTCATTTAATCTACTGTTACATTGTTAAATACAAAACATTGTCATTGGTAACAGATAAAGGGTAACTAGAACCAGCTAAGGTCTGGAAGACAATTGCATCCTTGCCCCCCATTCCCACCCCTTGCCCTCCCCAACCCCCTCTCTACATGCTTCCGTAAAGTGTGTCATGATAATACACGACTTTGCATCCCAAATTTACTGGGACCCTGCACACATTTTCCTATGCCCCCTGATGGACCCTGGGCAGTAGCTTCCCCTGACTCCACATCTCATCAAGACTGTCACAGATGATCTTAATAATGCATCTAGCAAATATTTTCTTTAGACAACAGATTGAAAAAGAGCCAGTCAATAGTCAAGTTATAATAAACACATTTGTAGAAACATCTTACTCACTTCTTTATCAGGCAATCAGCATCCGATGCCAAGAGACAGAACCATCAACTAATGGAGAAAGTTCAGCAGATTCAGAACGAGGCGTCGGAAACCGAGCTGAGGGGTAGCGAACTAGACCAGCAACTCAGGACCTCACATGAGGTATGGTTTCCTCTCTGTTGACAAAAAGTTTAGGATCAAGAAGAGTATTAAAAGCTGTATAGAAAGGTGACCTTACATATTCCTCCCTTAGGGGTGTAACAGTGATTGGTCAACCTAGGATGTTATATCCACTGTCTCTCTCTGCTGATCTTGTATTCATAACCAGACTACTTCCCTTCACTCTGCATGAACATATCAGAAGCAATGTGGTTTGAGAGCTGACACATTTTAGGCCCCTTGGATCATTTTGCTTTCACATGTTAATTGGACATTTTTCAAAGTTTTTCTGTTTTCATTTTTTACCTGTCAAAGTTTGCCAGTGATTCTTTAGGTTGAATTCTATATTTTCTTCAATTAACAGCTTTTGAAACAAAGACAATCAGCAGAGGACAAGGCCCTGGAGCAGGTCCACCGTATCCAGTCTGAGAAACGTACCCTCCAGGAACACATCGGGACCCTACAGAGGGCCTATGCCAACTTAGAGGCGGACAAACGGGAACTAGAGAGGAGCTCTGGAAGGCTTGAGAAGGACAAGACCGCTCTCAAGAAGACGTTAGACAAGGTAAGCTTATAGTATTCCAACAAAACATTGATGATAAACCTGTGGCTTAGACTTCAATGATGTGAAAATATTAAACTACAGTGTGAGAACTTTCAAAAGGTGTTCATTTGTAAGATTCTACCTTAGATTGCATTTGCTCTGTCCTTAATTTAATCCCACTTAATAGAGACCAATGTGATTGAAATCTTATGATGAAGGTTTTTTGCTGTATGAAGGAATAAATCATATTCTTATGTATTCTTTGTGTATTTTATATATATATATCTTATGTTATTTTTTTGTATATCAAATTTATATTCTATGTGTATTTATATATATCTTATGTGTATTTTATTTATTTTTATGTGTATTTAATATACATCTTATGTGTATTTCTTTTATATTTTGTCTGCATTCTATGCAAACGTTGGAGGAATATATGCAGCAGGCAATGGTATGTTCCTGCTTGAGCGCTTACTATTTTAAACTAGTGCTGTCTCTCATCAGCATTTTCAGACATATGGTTACAGTTAATCAGTAAACAAGAGTTGCTCCCATCCCTCTATGTAAATGTTACAGCTAATTCACCATCTCGATCATTTTGACAGGTCGAAAGGGAGAAAATCAAGACAGAAGAAATAGCAATAAGGACTGCAACTGACAAAGGACTCTTAGACCAATCTGTATCTTCCCTGGAACAGGAAACTGCTGAGCTCCAACAACAGGTACAGACCCTCCAGTCTGCACTAGCTGAAACAGAACAGCAGCACGCACAGAGGTAAGAGAGGGGGGCGGATAGAGTCCTTCTAAAACGTCTTATAATAACATTGAGTTTGGTATCTGTTTGTGTAAACATATTCTACTTGAGTAATAATTGATAAGAATGTCTTTTGTTTCTGTGTTTGGACAGCAATGCTTTCATCGGTGCAGTGGACGAATACTTTCTCATTTTGGTTTCTTGAATCACCTTTACCAATGCTCATCAATTGTATTTAAAACTGGAAATCCCATACAATATAGTACATTATCTTGACTTGATAATTGTCTTTATAATATCAAATAGTAAATTAAAAATGTTGACATTTTTTAAATATTCCACTTTGCTATTTACACATGACAAATACTTATGAAAAAGTGATGGCATGTTGATAGTCAAATGGGTGTCAAAAATGGTAATCACCTATTAACCTTTATTAGGTTGATCAAGGTTTGATCAAGGGTGATCTTATTTTGACTAATTTCTTGGTACATTTGGCAGAATTGCCAAACAAAACACACAAGGCTGCTTTAAGTTGCAACTCTAGCTGAGAATAGGTCTATGTTAAATTTATGTTTTTTTAATAAATATTTTGCAGACTTATAGAGCTGACAACTAGACACAGACAGGAGACAGATGTCGAGATGGAGAGATTGCGAACTGCTCAGGCTCAGTCTGAGAAGACCCTGGAAGCCAGAGAAAGGGCCCACCGACAGACGGTGAAAGGACTTAAAGAGCAGGTAAGAGTAAGAATAACTTTACAACCTTTTTTGAGGAAGTATGAATGCAAAAGAATGGTACCTAGTCTATGGGAATGTTAATTCCCTTTTCAGCGTAGAACATTCTAAAGATTGAACGATATTGTAAACCAGCTGCTAATCTATTGCGCTGTTGGTAGATGTATCAAAGTTAGAGGGCCTGACATTTGGATCCGAGCAGGGTCTTTTAGAGGCAGAATTAAACAAGAACAGTGAAAGCAGGTTAAATAGACAAATGGGACAGATGCAGATAAATGGAAGATTAAAGAATGAACAGAGTAGAATTAGAATGAACGATGGACTGTGAGAGCAAAATAAACAGTTGATGGAAGGACTGCAGGGGAAAACATTGCATGAGTGGAACGGACACAAAGTAGTAGAAAGCCACTGATCAAGAAGAAATAAACACAGTCAAACACTGGAGTAGATGTGAAAATTACTATCACTTGTAAGCTCACTCATATATGATGCAATGAGCTAATCTATCATTCCAACTGCACATGTGAAATATCTACAGTTAGACTGTCAAGAAACTCTTGCATACACAGTTTAACCAAGTATCTTGATATTTTTTGGGGCAAAACCTCCCAGTTACATCCTTGTTCATGTGACGTGGATGTGAAAATATAGCTACCCTTTCACTGATAAAGATTAACATAGGAACCTTCCCAGTTAAGTTTCCTCATTAAACAGGACTAAGTGTGCAAACTTACATCGGGAACTCCTTACCTTCTGGATAAACTACTTATGCATTAATCAAATGGGGATATTATACCTGCTTGTGTTCATACATACATGGAAGTATAACTTCACACTATGGAACTATGAAACAAAATGTTTGGTCTCTTTTAAAATTATTTCTTCTCCCGGTGTTTTTTTGTTTTCACCAGAGCAACATCTTACGTGACCAATTGGAGAAGGAGATGAAGAAGAGACAGTCCTACATCAACCTCAGCTCTAAGACTACAGATGAAATTCAAGATTTAAGACAAATGTTAAGTAAGTCATCTTGAAACAAGTCCCAATTTTCTTATCATGTAAAAATTTCTAAATAGAAGTTCTTCCATCATTTGTTTAACCTCTTTGCTTTTCTCATTTGAGAAAATAACACGCTTTACCCTTAGACCTTAATTAGCAGTGATGAAGTGATAGAACAAAAACTAGTGTCGACTGTGAGATATCTTTCATTTTAAAAACTTGGCCTGAGAAGGGCACCTGCCCCCCCCCCCTTTTTCTGTGAGAAAAGGTCTTTATGATATTCATTGTTCTTATTTAACTTGTGTTATTCAAAGAATCGCAAATTTCCATGTTTTCCCGTAAATCTTTTGTAACATTTCTTCAGCTTTGTCATGACTTGCATTCCTTTCCTATTTATTGCCATTTTCCCCTTTCTCAATTTATTTTGATGATATCTTCTTTCTTTACGGTGAATGAGGTATTTCTTATTCATTATTGCTTCTTAGCAAGTATCCGTATCTCTTATTTGTTCAAGAGATCTGCTCTTATGTAGAACATTAATGAAAGAAAAACTGTCAAAGTACTTTAAAGAAGCATCCAGTGATTCATTCAACTTCAAGAATCACACAAAGCTTAATGACACAACACTGAATCAAGCAAGATTACATTCTAAGCTTTTTAATTAGCTTTAGTGTTTCATTTAACTTAAAGAACCACACTCAAAGGGTTACACAAAATTGACAGAATCAAGCAAGCTTATATTCTAAGCTTGTTTAATTAGCTTTAGTGTTTCATTCACACTTCAAGAACCACACAAGGCTTACTTTACACGACATTGACAGAATCAAGCAAGATTACATTCTAAGCTTTTAAATGAGCTTTAGTGTTTCATTTATCTTGAAGAACCACACTCAAAGGCTTACACAACATTGACAGAACCAAGCAAGATTATATTCTAAGCTTTTTAATGAGTTTTAGTGTTTCATTTAACTTAAAGAAGCACCCTCTAAGGCTTACACAACATTGACAGAATCAAGAAAGATTACATTCTCAACTTTTTAATATGAGATTTGGGGTTTCATTCACACTTCGAGAACCCAACACAGCTTACTTTACACAACATTGACAGAATCAAGAAAGATTTTATTTTAAGCTTCTTTAATTAGCTGTAGTGTTTCATTTAACTTAAATAACCACACTCAAAGGCAATAAACAACATTGACAGTGAACGAAACAAGAAAATCTTTTGTAATGCTATAATGGAAATCTGGTAAAATTAGTTTTTAGAAATATCACTGATTGATATAACAGTACTGCATGCCACATTGCTAATATATGCAATGCCAAAAAGTTTCTAATTCTTCAATATTTCTCACAACAAGGACTTTTTCAAGAAAACTTAGTAAAAACATAAATATCAATAAATATGTATAGATTATGGCAGTAATATAACCATTGTCATTAGACATAACAAAGAAACCTTGAATGCTTGTTTAATTATTTATAGGCAAACTATTTTTCTTTGATTTGACCCTCTACTCCTCTATCTTCTTTTCCTCTCAGGTGATTCTCTACATAATGTCTCCAGGGACCCTACTCTTGATCCTCTGTTACTCGAACATGAAACCAAAAAGTTAGACGACTCATTCAATTCCTCTATGCGAGCTCACTCTCCTCCTACAAGCCTTTCCCCGAGAAGACTTAATTCCAGCCGACATCGGAGCTCATCTCCAGTGAGGATAGGAACTCCTTCAAAAACATCAACTCCCACTGCTCGTAAGTGTATCCCGCTCTGCATCAAACTTGCTTACTTAAAAAAAATTTTTTTTTACATTATCCAATTTCTTTTGCTTTGTTTACCCTTATTTGATTTTTCCTTATATTTTAAAGGTCTTCATGTTTGGGGAGGTGGTGTTTGTGATACTATATAGATGAAATCCAGTGCAGAATATCTAATTTTCGTGTTAAAGATTTATTAAGGTCAAGCAAGAAACAAGTGGTATGATATAAAAACAGTCCATTTTGATGTTATGCTATGCCTTGGTGGCTTTCATTACTTTATACATCCATACACTGTTTAGAATGATCGAATATCCTTGCTACACAATATTGTTCAGCAGTGTTAACGTTCCGTCATAAGTTCAGTACCATTTACCCATAACCCTAGTTCCATTTACAATGAACATTTTCTTTCATATTTTCATACAGATTCCTCTTCCAACCGTAGCAACCGAAGGCCAAATTCTTCACTACGATCCAGTTTACGGAAGTGACCCCTCCCAACGGAGGAATCAAGGAAGCAGTGACAACAGCCAAACTATATTTCATTATCAATACATTCCAATTAATTAAAATAACAGATGATCATGAAAACGTAAACAAAAATCATATCAGTCCCACGTTTTCTTGTACCTGGGAGAAGAATAAAGATTGAAGAGATAGCAGATTAATCTTCATTCCAAATTCATTAGGAATAGGAACCCCAAACAGAATGAAGAAGAAACAAGACTACTATAACATTAAAGTGAACTGTTCTGGTAGGAATGAATATTGGAAATACCATCAAGCTAAATTGTTTAACTCTTCAAAGAGTTTTCTTATTTTCCAATAATTCTTTTTATTTTCAAGAACAGGTATTACAAAACTTCATTATTAAACTAGCCACAATAATTTTCATAACTTAATTGGGTACCCTAAATATCCTTATTGCATGGGATCTTGCAAACAAGCACACATGTAGAATCAGGGCATTTGCCTGGAATTAATACCCATGCTGTGTTATTTATCTATTCCTTAGCATTCTTGAAAAAATCTAAAGAACTGACGATCATCCTTAACAGTTGCCTTGACATATGGTCGGGTTCATTTCTACTTTCATAGGCCTTCTTGAAAGTGACAAAAAGTACTGTGATTGGTGTATTCCATTAACAGGCCATTGCTTTGACCTTGGATTGAAGCATTTACAAAGTTACAACATTTTACAATAGATGTCAGTATATACTATACTACCTCCACCAAACAATGTGAAGTAAATATTACAAATTGGACTAGATTCCACTGTTTGTAAGAATATATGCAATTCAGGAAATCCACAGGGTTTTAATCATTTACTCTGTCACATTTCGTCAACTGGTAATGTAACCAGAAATGTAACTAATTGACTACTGAAAACTTTTATCTGGTTTTTCCCAAAATATCTAGAAATTCTTTTCAAGTATTTCGCAATTTAAATTGTCTGTTATAGTAATCCATGCATCATTTCATCACGAAATACATTTTTTCCATACTGAAGGCAACTGTTCACTCCTTTAAGAAGAAAGTGAGATAGCCTACCACAGTAAAATAATGGTTAAATTTAGCCTAATGTTATATAATAAAAATTGTGCAGTAGCTTTGACTAATCTGCTACTTATAAGAGGAGTTTGGCTAAATTTGCAGGAGGATGTAGACAATTAATTGGTTTGTTTGTAAATGTTGTGAAATCTGTTAAATTTACCTTAAATGTATGATCAAAATCTTGCTTGTTTGTATAATTGTGAAAATTGAGAAATTAATATTGCATTGATTGTAACAGAATTTTGTAAATAATTTGTGGCAGTGACAAGTTTTAGAATGATACTTTTGTTTTAATTTTACCTTTGTAGCATATCACCTATTTTTACATTTTTTTTTAGAATTGATTATAAATGTTATTGGTAATATGCATGTTTTATTATGCAATGGACATAACGTGTGCTTTATCATATGGTTCAAGTTCAGGACTTAAAAAGTTTTAGGAACTTCACTTACTTTGTAATGAAAATTGAAACATTTTCATTGTTTTAATTAAGTCTCTTTTCATTGGTAGTTATAGGGGAAAAAAGCATGTTTTTCGATTATTTCCCACTTTGTGTGTTTTCTATCTGATACTGTTTGATTTTATGAGGTAAAAATGTCACAGTCCATCATGTTGGTTGATTACTTTACAGTGAGAGATGAGAGCATTCCCATATAGAATGCTTCATTCACGAAGAGATAATAGTACATTTCAGTTATTGATTGTAATTGGCTTGTGAACTTTTCATGGCAAGAGTACATCCTCAGACACTTATGATGTTATTTTGCAGTAGGGGTAATCAATGATTCCTTTTATGATTATTTTGTCTCATTTTCCCATTTTTATACTTATATTTTAGCATTCCTTAATTGTAAAACTGTGTTTGGTTGGTCGATAGGGCAGATAAGACATGGGGGAGGGGGGTTGGGGGGTTAGGAAGAGTAACTTTAGGAAAGGGTTTAAACTATCACCTTGATGTCAAAGTGGCTTATGTAGTGCCTTAGTTGGTGCCAAAACTTGAAGGCATTCTTAAAAAAAATATTTTCTGTGGCTGATGGATTTTTATTTTATATATTCTTTGTGTTTGTGGTGGTTCAATTTCTGGTAGTAGCCTAGAGTTTACAGGATGACCATGCTCAATATCTTTTGTTACGTTACACTTATCTTTGTGACTTCTGTGAATGCACTTTAATAGCTAGCTTGAAAACAACACTGTATATTGTTTAGTTTTGGTGGAAGGTCGATAATCGCATATTCTTGTTAGTTTGATACAAAAGTCAAATATGCAACCAAGGTATCTGACGGAAGATAAGATGTGGGAAGACAAACGCACTGAAAGATAATCGTCCTGAAAGACAAACGTCCTGCAAGACAACTCTCTCTGAACGTCCAAAGTAACTGAGGGATGATAAGACGTGGGAAGACAAATGTCCTGAAAGACACTTCTGTCTGAATGTTAAAGGTTTAAGCTCCCAGTAACCTTCATCAGTCTTCAACCTCAACAAAAAAAAAATTGTCAGAATTTAGTGCTGTTATTGTTTACATTTTAATGTTTTTAGTGTTTTAGTGTGATGAAGGGGATTTTGGATATTAATATATTGTGATGTCAACAGACTTGTTACATGATTAATATTTCATAGGGATGTAAGGTATGTATTGGTAGTTGTCATTTATATTAACATAGTCTATGTTGTGGAAAGATGTGATGTTTAATAAAATGTTTTTATATTAAATGTCTCGGCAGAAGAAGAATCCAACCCCCAATAACTTGCGCATTTACGCACAAAATATTTGTAAAGCTGTTGTCGTAACTGTTTTGTGTCCTAATGCCGATGGTTAGCATGAACTGAAGACATTTAGACGGTTTGTCCTGTGAAATGGCAATTCGTTTGTTTTTTCATCGCAAATATTAGATTCTATGGTTTTTTTACTCTGGAAAAATTTGTTCTTTAATTTTAGCATTTTTTTAAAATATGTTCACACACCTTGAGCCATCTATCTTAATGCCATTTGCTGAAAGAGTTTAAAAGGTCTGAACTTTCTTTCTGTTTATTCTTTTAAGTTTATCATTTTGGAACACAAGCACATTCCTACTCATCCCATCTATTTTTCACAATTTTTCGTGTTTTTAGTATTTCTCTGTTTTTTTATCTTACAATATTCGGTTCTCTTCTCCCCATGCTTTGGATTGTCTTGATGTATTGCAGATGGTAATTGTTTGTATAACACTGTACTGACTTGGTTCTAAAACCTGTCAACTTCATCCTCCTTAGGATGACTTTCTGCCAAGATAATCGTGAACTACAAGTTTGATTTTTTTTCCGTGAGTAAGTGGTTTTTATGTAAGAAAAGGTGATGTCATATTTTATAATTATTATTTTAATTAATTATTTGGAAGCGTGTTTACAACTAAGTATGATTTACTGTGTGATTTTCAATTGCCAAAAGAAGGTTAGTAATTCTTTAGTTTTAATTTCATTGTGACATTTTCATAGTTCACTTGTAACTAGTTATTGCCCTGGAACTTTTTGATTTTCGGAGAATTTTTTTTATGGTAAACCACAAAAAGTATATCTTTCATGTAAGGAATCTTATTGTAGATAAAGTGCCTTACTGTTATTGAATATTGCCAATAGTAGAATCCCCTACAATTAACGGTAGAAACTATATATGAAAAATCAACTTGTAGGTGTATTCAATGGTACATTTGTCAAGCGATCAATTGATCGCTTTAGTGAAATTAATTTATTGGTATAGACTAATTTCTCTCAAGTTTTCATTGATTGATTCTGTGCTTAGTTAAGTAATTCCCTTATTGATAAATCTATTGATTGAATGATCGATCTTTTACCTGATAGATTAATAGGACAAATGCACTTTTATTTTAGTGATTAATTAGATTAATAAATTGATTGATTTAGAGTTTTGTATACATTGATTTTATTGATTGATCGGATTCGATGGTAATGCACCCCATTGAATACTGGTGACCATGTTCAATATTAGTGAAACTAGATAATGAGTGGATTAATTATTATTTTAATTCAACTGTTAGGTATTTTAAATATGATTTTAAGACTGCTTGCTGTGTCAAAGGGAAGCTTATGTTGATTGATGAAATAAAAGAATGAATCTCACAGAAAGCTTTGCCATTTTGTCTGTTGTCAACCCTGAGTAGAATATTGTACCAAAGATTGATATTCATAAACTTTGAAGAAAAAACAAGTAAATCAACTTAGCAATGGAAAAGGGCAGTGGCGGACTGGCCACACAGGCATTTGGGCAATGCACGGTGGGCTGGGGAGCCTGGTAAAAATTACAGCCAATTTTCACAGTAGTTAATAGAATACAGATGGGCTGTGTATAAATATATTTTTCAACTGTGGGAATCAGCTCATGAAATCACCTTGTTAGTTAGTTTGTTAGTTCGTAACAAAAGAACGTGCTATTTGGCAACCCATCCGTGGTAATATTTTTACGACAAGCTTTACAAGTACGGTGACCAATGCATTCTAACATATACATAGCATTGGCAGAGAATACAGATTTTATTAATCTGCACCTCTTCCTCCAGAAAACGAAGGGAAAAAAAGGTAAAATCTTATTAGATTATTTGGATATCACTCAGTAGCTAATTCCTGAGAGTTTATGTATGAATAAAAATGACCCACATACAGTGGGGTGTTTGGTTATCAAAATTAGTCGCTAATAGAGAAAATCGTTACGTAATAATGGTCAGAGGTCCGTCTTTGAGCCATCATACACTAGATTTGTGCTGTAGAAAGGGCGCCGCCACTTAGCCGATCGCTCATAGCGCATATCATTATATAAGAGTGGCCAGCCAAACGTTTCAACAATAGATTTGTTATGTTGCCATGGTGCGTATCGTTAGCTAACTAGAGATAGTCGTTGGTAACAATGGTCAGGGTGAACTTTGAACCATCACACAATAGATTAGCAAGATATACTCGAGTTCTTAGGTCGCTAATAGAGAAAATCGTTACGTAATAATGGTCAGAGGTCCGTCTTTGAGTGGTGAAGGCGGAGGTTCGGGGGTATTTGAAATTGAAATTGAAAACTATTTATTTCCACTTCACCATAACATAAACAAAGTGAACAAATAACATTTGAATATACAATACAAATACATTCCATAGGAATTACACAATTGATATATACAAATGTTGTGAAGTGGGAGATCTGGCAGAAGCAGAGCTTATCAAGGCCAGGCCACCAACAAAAACACAAACAACCCCTCCCCCTCCACCAAAATACACCTAAACATAGGAAAAGAAACTAGAAACTTTACACGTGCTTATTTAATAAAGACCGTTTTAGTTGTTTCTTAAAATGTAAAAGTGATTTTGAACTATTGACCTGGGTATCTAGGGTATTCCAAAACCTAGGACCAGTGTACCTAACAATTAGTTGTGAAGTTGCAGAATAGGTATGTTCACGAAATAAATTTGATTGCTGTCTGGTGTTATGGTCATGAATTGTATTGGTCGAAGTGAAAAAAAGATGACCATTTTGTTGGAAGCAAGCATTCCCGCCACTTGAACATAAAAATACCCAACTGATAATGATAAATGTCAAAAATTGTCAGTAACTTAAGCTCACTAAATAAATGGGAGGTATGATCACGATAAGATGCATTACAAATTATTCTTACAGCTCTTTTTGTAGGAGAAAGAGGGAGTTTACTTTATTGGGAGAAGAGTTTGCCCAGGATATAGTACAATAACGAAGATGAGGAATTATTAAAGTTTTATAAATAGAGAGTAGAATATTATTTGGAATAAATGATTTCATTTTATACATGACACCTACAATTCTAGCAAAATAAGTTTGTACTTTATAAATATGTGGTTTCCAGTTCATATGATTATCAATTATCACACCAATGAATTTAGTAGTGCTGACATTACAAATCAGCTGATTATCAATCTTTATATTTATATCACAGACCGCTTTTTGGTAAGGACGAAAAATCATAAAGTTTGTTCTATCAATGTTTAAAGATGATTTATTAGCCCGAAACCAAACAGATACTTTTTTTAGTTCCTGGTTGACAATCGCTGAGCCATGTTGTAAATTAAAAAAAAATATTAGTGTCATCGGCAAATAATATGAAAGAAAGAATTGTTGAAGTTGCCTGAATTTCATTAATGTAAATGAGAAAAGTAGAGGACCAAGAACAGACCCTTGGGGAACTCCACATGTAATTGAATTCATGGTGGAAAAGCTAGACTTAAAAGTTACAAACTGTTGTCTATTACTCAGGTAGCTAGAAAACCAACTTAAATCAGTCCCTCTAATACCAAAAAGAGAAAGTTAGCCACGACCTGCTCCATGACCTTCCCCATCGAGGACCTTAGTTAGAACCCACTTTTTGGCCAGTCTGAAATTTTGTTGCTGGAATCCTAATCCAGTAGTAACGACCATAGAGCTCCTGTATACCTTAACAGTTCGTTTTATTACCTTATAGAAATCGTATGTTACCAACAAGCTGTCAATTGTTTTACTCTGTTATGACTGACTGTTAACCGAAGAATTGGTATAACCAACGGTGCTTTCAACACACTGTCAAGTATTTTCAAAAGCAAAAACATAAGCCAAAACATAAGCTTAACTTAGGATTTTTGAGGCTTTATTAAAGAGTATTTTTTGTACAATTGCGAACTGTGGGGCACAACGAAGGATCTTGATCGCAAAATTAACACTTTTCAAAGGAGACTACTTCGTAATATTCTCAACATTAGATGGACCAATAACAATTGGTTATCAAACGATGAGCTCTACAATGAAACCAACCAAACACCTTGGTCATCTATAGTCGCACATAGAAGATTGAGATTTTTCGGTCATGTAGCAAGACTCCAGGAGGACGCTCCAGCAAAGATTGCTTTAAGAGAAGCACTGAGACATACTGCTAAACCAGTAGGAAGGCCCGTGACTACCTTGCTTGGAAAAATAAAGTCGCTATTTAAGGACGTTAATATTAACAATTTCGAGGAAGCAATAAACCTTGCGCAAGATCGTGATACGTGGCGGAGGTTAATCACTGAGCATGTCGGATAGACGAGACTCAACTTACTACTAACTACTATGCGGCTCTCAATGATTTTTCAGAGCCAATTGACTACGCGCACGTGACTGCGCGCAAAAATTCACCGGCGGTGTAAGGCGCAGTACATTTTATGCCATAACATTATTTCGCGTCTCATACTGATATACTGAGGAATATTAATGTATCCCTTTTGGAATGTTTATTGACGGTTTGCTAGTTTCGCTCTCTGGTCTCTCTTTTTGGGCTTCATAAAACTATATTGCAACATCACGATTGTCAAAATGAACTTCAATGACGCGGAAAGGCATGGCAACTTTCGGCCAGAGCCGTATGCAATACATGTGTAGGTTGGGCCATATATTTAAGTATATGGATTGTCCTTAGGGCAACATAAAATACAGGCCTAACTCAAACAGATCCAGAGCGGGAGAAACCTAATCATAGAAATACAAGACTTGAAAAATGCACACCATGTATTGTTGCAACAAAATATTGTACACGCTTAATGTTTTGTAGCAATATAGATGTCATTTCTTATGTAATGTTAAAATTGAACACACAGTTCTCCTTTAAAATTGTTATTACGCAATCAGTGAGACGTGAACATGTGTATACCACTGATCTGTGTACAGATCAGTGGTGTATACGCACATACCACGGAAGTTGCTTCCACAGTTAGGTAGGTAGGATCTACATTGTTACGTTACGAAAAAGTGGTTCCCTGTTTAAACATGTTGTCTGCTTTGCAAAGGATTCCAACTATTTCAACGCTGAAACCATGTTTTCTACTCCAGCAGACAATTTCAAGGAGCTGTAGTAATCTTCCAGTGTGTTCGAGGGTAAATTATAACGAACACAATATATTTTGTTTTATTGTGGCTTGTGTTGTGAAGACTGTCAGACAGAAGACAGCGCTACGTTTGTTTTGTACCAGTTTCGCGAAATATATACGTTTAGTTCTTTGGTGGGGCCTATTGACCCGGCCGCCGGGTGAATAGCGAGCGGAGCTTATCGGCCCGGCCGCCGGGTGAATAGCGAACAGTGTGGCTTATCGGCCCGGCTGCCGAAATGAATGGCGCGGTGACGTGCCATTAGGCTATTTTTAGCCCGGTGGTATCCGGGAGAATAGCGATTGCGTTTGTTTGTGTGGGGGTCGATCGCCGCTGATGATCCTCAGCGCAGGCAATTGCAGACTTTAATAGCCCAGCCTACTGAACACATGCGCTTGCCCTGCCTGACGTACGTACGTACGTAGGCCTACACAGTAAATTTATATGAGATCCAGGACTGTGCACAACTTGGCATGGTACCTGCATAGAATCCACATAATGCCATGCTGTATGCACATGCACATTTACAGCCGGGTGAATAGCGAGCGGGGCTTAAGTTAGAGGCCCGGCGGCCGGGTCAATAGCCACTACCTAGTTCTTTTCTTTTATTCATTCATGAATTGTCTTCCACAAAACAGCAGGACAAACGGGAAAAAAACGCACAACTTAATGATCACTGAAGAAAATGTTGTAAAGTGGAAGTATGATTAATGTCCACATTCTTAAAGGTAGTCTGTATAGGCTAGGCCACAAATTATAGCATGCTATAATTACTAAAAGTTTTCAAAAAGTACTATCCTAGACGGTTTTACTCTACAAATTTGTTCTCAGATATTCTAAATGAACAGATGTTTGAATGTCCCAGGGGGATAACCAAAATTGCTTAAGAATTTGACCAAAGGTGACCATATTTGAAAATCTGGTGTACTTGGGCCCAATACAGCATACCTTTAAGGAAACGTTGCAGTGCAATCATATAAAGCAGATAGCCTTTCCTTGGCCTAGCTTACTTATTATAAAATGCTGAAGTCGAAGCTAACTGACAATCCAATCGGCTATGATATTTTTTGTAGCGTTGGCTAGGGAGTAATGTTAGAACACCACAGAACAGTAATGCCAATGTTACTTATTTTGTACTTATGTTGTCTGAACTTGACTTGACGGAAATCTTTCTTTTACTAGTCCGATTTAACAGAAGAACAGGAAATACTGAAAGGCTAGTAAAGTTGTTTATAATGAACATTAGTGATGAGTTGTCCATGATTGAAGTAGACCCCATGTTATCAAGATAAGTCTACACTAGTTTGGTACACCTGGGTTTAATTTGCTCCATTTATTTATTAGGGGTATTTGACAACAACAGACTTTCCAAATTATTTTGAAAATGACAATACGCAACCCTTACTAATTTGAATGAATTGAAATTAATCTGAGACGAAATAGAGTTTTACTACAATTACACTAGTCAGGTGTATTATCAAAAGAAAAACTACTTGGTTGCTATAAAATACCGCTAATAAATAAATGGAATATTCCAATGGAAAAAGGTGGGGGAGGTTGCTACAAAATACCACTAATAAATAAATGGAATATTCCAATGGAAAAAGGTGGAGGGGGTGGGGGGGGGGGCGAGGANGGAATAAGAGACTTGATTCCTAATCTGAATAAGGATCGAGTATGCTAAATGTACCAAATAGTATGTATGGTTGTTTTAAATGAATGACAGTGACATCAGTATTCTTTCAGTAATTTCATATGTGGAGGTTTACTTCAGTTGTTATTAGAAATATAATTGCTTATCTTTTTCTTCGTCTTTTATTATACTGTAGTGTTGGAGTGGTATTCAAGTTGTCAACTACCAAAACACATCTAGGAATAATGCAATATGGTCCTATAGACCTGTGCATCTCCAGAGACAAGACTGGCACATCATCAAGAGAACTTTAGCAAGTAAAAGGAAAGATCCAAAGACTGGACGAAAAGGGGTAAGTCTGTTATGAAAATTTGTAGTTATTGCAAATTGTATTGGAAAGCTGAGAAGGTATGCGCTCCATTCCTCCTTTGCAACTTCTGCCATTTGATTCATACAGAAGTCTCATACATAGACTCCATAGTTATCTGGAGACCAGACTTAGAGTACAGTATGTACTCGTACTTGCATTCTGGCAGAGCTTCCTGTACGTGAACGTGTACTCAGTAATCATTGTAAATAGAAATACAGGAACTAGTGCAAGATTACTAAGCTTGTATTATTGCTAAGCTTCTTCTACTTATAACAAGTGGAATTTCACTTGCACACATACTCATGATGTGGTATTCTTACTACAAGAACTGCTGGACACTGTGTATGTTGTATCTATATAGGATATGTTGAAAGCTAAATAAAAGTATGAAATACAGATCTTGTTAAATGAAGCATGTTGACGTACAAAATATCGACAGTCAGTTTTTTAGCTATATTTTGATGTGTGCATTGTGCAATAATCTGTGATGTCACGCATGGAGTACACTTATGACTGCTTTTGCTTCCTTAGTAAATACTCTGTTTCCATGGAAATAAATAGGCGCTCACGAAGGGATGTTATTTTAATTTGGTAAGGTATAATTTGGTGACTTCATCAAAATGAAACAGTAACTTTGACTGTAACCTATTCCTTCAATGATAAGTTTTCTGGTTTTTCACTTTTTTTCTTTAATACAGTTTTCATGCCTCAAACTTAACATTACCTTGAATTTATTTTATAATAGTTTGACATGATATTAAAATTGTAATTAATGAATTTCATATTCTTAGAAGATGTGTTCTGTGCCTTCTTCCTGCAGCCCATTACATGGAAATCCCTAATCATCACCTTTGGACTCGGTGGTATTCTGTTAGCTGGATTCAAATATGCACAGAAGCAAAAGGAACTTGGTAAATATTATAATTCTAATTGTTAGCATGCTATTAACTGCTTCTTTAACCATGTGTCTTTTGTGAATTAGCCACTGTCTGTTGGTATATACCAAGGTTACCCTTTCAAGGAACAAAAAGTGCCCACAGGACATACTCAGTAGCTCACAAAAATCACACCACAAATGAATGGAATTAGATAAACAACCTTGCTAATGAAAAATCAAAATGTTTACATGAAGTTTTGTGGGACATAATTATCTTCTGTAAGTGCAATAAACCGGTTAATTATGAGTAGTCAAATGATTGTAACCGCATAGACCTCTTAGTTTGAAAATTCAGCATGAGTGGCCATGATTTGCTTTTGTAGCATATTTTGAGGACTACTTCTCCAATGTACTATAAATATTCACATGAGTAGCCAGATAACATTATGGTTGCAATTTGTTCCTGGTCCCAATTTCATGGGGAAACTATAGTTAATATCCAAATAACAATTTGTCGCGGTTTACAAAGACATTATGTGGAAAAAGTGTATTTATTTGCTATATAACCAGTATTGGATTATGACATAGGTAAATTTCCTGCAAATTAAGACGAGGCTCCATGTGTTGGGCTTCACCTTCGTGTCAAGTGTATGCATGCTAACTTCCAGGACATCCTTGATGACTTTGCAAAAATGAAATCCAGAGAAAAGGTTAATTTGATGGGTAGGTCATAAGGGAATGCAGGTAACATGCTGTACTGTTGTAGGTTAGGAATAGACTATTATTAGTTCTCTCTATCAGAATAGGAAACCTGTTGCAAACTATATTAGTATTGGTGCGGCACATGATATTAAAATATCAATATGTTTGAATATTGACAAAGTTGTACTAACTGTTCTGGAAGTTAGGGATACATGGAAAAGTTGTATTTCAAAACTTACCAGCAACAATTACTGAGTATTAGATTCCTCCATTAATGCTATTGTGCAAATAAGAAAACTTTTCTTAGCTTGAACACTTTTTAATTCTGTTTGCACAATTTTGCCATTTGTATTGCTACATAAATATTCATGATTTGAATATTCATATTTTATTTCACTCAGAGATGGAGAAGGAAAGGAACAAGGCCCTGGGTAAAGCAGCGATAGGAGGACCATTCTCGTTGGTGGACCAGGACGGAAAACCAAAAACAAACAAAGATTATCTGGGCAAATGGGTTCTCCTCTATTTTGGATTTACTCACTGCCCGGATATATGTCCGGACGAACTAGAAAAGATGGTTTCTGCCGTCAAGAAAATCAGTGAGTTCTGTTTGTTGTTTGATCTCTCTCAAATTGAAATACTCTTCAATAGAAACGGTGACTATGATCATCTCACTCTAAGAGCTTTTAGAGCCACAGACCTCCCAGCAAAACCTTTTAAACCTTTAAAAAACCATTATTTCAAAACCAAATTTAGTTTCAAGTCAAAATATTGTATTCAGTCAAGCTAACCATTGGTTATTAAGTATTTGTAGACAGCCAGGCATGAGTCATGCAGTGATACAAAACAGACTAACAAACAACAGTTAATGCAAGCCACGTATTTTGAATAAGGGCCACAGATGATGTTAAAATGGGCATAGGTGGTGAGTATGTTTCAAATTAACTTCGTTTTGGACCTCTAAAATCCTTTATTTTCATGTTTAAAGCCTTTAAAAACCTTTATTTCTTCATTTACAACCATTTAAAAAAACCTGTAAGAATCTGATGGTCATTCCAACATCCATATGAGCTTTAATAATGTTTAATCTTTTCTGGTCTGTCGTACATTGATATCTCTCTGTCATCTCTCACCCTAGATTCCAGTAAGAACCTCATGGAGGTTGTTCCACTCTTCATCAGCATCGACCCAGAGAGGGATACACCTGAAGTCATTAAGGACTACGTTCACGGTAGGTGGCTTTTTAATTTTACAGAAGTAACCTGTTCTCTGCTGTAAAGAGACATTTTTGTGACAATCTAATGTCTTACTCACTCGGACATTTGTTTCTAAGATTTGGATGTGTTTTGTGTATATAATATCGTAGAGAGGGAAGTTGGGGTGTTGGGAAAGAGGTTTGACAAGATATTTTATGGTGGTAAAGGAGAGCATCTTGTCGTTGCTCCTGTTGAATCAGGATCGGACATGAAAGTATCCATACCCTGTAAGTCCCATCATCCCATCTTGCGTGAAAAAGGGAACAGCACAAAAATGCATTTTGGTAAAAAGCAGTAACCCCAGGTGGGATGCATACCGCAGACTAATCACAATTTGGTTATGTTTTACTACTACAATTACAAGTGTATTCCTTCTTCTAACAGGTTTAATCAAGTTACTATTGCAGATTCTCTCACTCTATAATTATGTGCAATAGTTTGTAATTAGACATCTGAGTTGGTACAGAAGGGGTAATGTCTGCAATGTCTGTGGTCCCTGATGCAACATGCCAACAGTGGATATGTGCTAGCATGCTAGGAGGTTTTCATTGAAAATAAAAATTTAATTGCCTCATTTTCCAAAATGTTGGGCATTTGTCAATGGTAATTGTTTGCCTTTTCATCATCCTCACCCTCTCACTCTCTCACCCCATCACCACACTCGCCTCCTTTACCCCATCCCATAGTCATAAAATTCAAATTTATATTGCTAAATGAAGTTGGGCTATTTTACTGCATTGCACGATTTACAAGAACTCGTAATTTTCCTTCTCAATCAGGACCAAGAGCAGCTCACCAGAATTAGACAACTTCAAATGCAGAAATAGCTTCCTCAACATCATACATAAGTTTGGTATTTCTTAACATGTTTTATGTATTCTTTCACATTTTCATTTTCGTTTTTGACTGCAGAATTTTTTGATGGATTGATAGGATTGACAGGGAATCAACAACAAGTGAATGAAGTAGCCAGGAACTTTAGGGTCTATTACAGTCAAGGACCTCGAGATGAAGATAATGATTATATTGTAAGTATTATTAGTGTAGCCTTACATTACATTATACATTACATTATACAATACATTATACACTACACTACATTACATTATACATTAAATATACAATACATTACATTATACATTACATTATAAATTAGATTATACACTACATTATACTATACATTACATGATACATTACATTACATTATACACTACATTATACTATACATTACATGATACATTACATTATACACTACATTATACTATACATTACATGATACATTACATTATACATTACATTATGCACTACACTACATTAAATTACATACAGTACCTTATACACTACATTACATTATACACTACATTATACTATACATTACATGATACATTACATTTTACACTACATTATACTATACATTACATGATACATTACATTATACACTACATTATACTATACATTACATGATACATTACATGATACATTACATTATACATTACATTATGCACTACACTACATTACATTACATACAGTACCTTATACACTACATTACATTATACACTACATTACATTATACACTAGAGCTGCACGTGAATTGTAATAATAGTATGAGAACTCAAGCAAAGATTACATAATCATACTCATGCTTAGAGCAGTGTAGTACTTGCACATAGAGCCTTGTACTCACACAGGTACAACATATCAAGTGAACTTTACTTGTACTCATATTGATGGAAATATTATGTTTGATCATCTTCATAAATTAGTTCTTCCGCAGTTGGATGTTAACAAAGAATCCATTAAACTATTAAACTCTCGCCTTTCCTCCATAGGTTGATCACACCATCATCATGTACCTGCTGAGCCCAGAAGGAGACTTTGTAGACTATTACGGACAGAACAAAACAGACGAAGAAATAGCAGGAGGGATCGCTTCTCATATGAGGAAATACAAGAAAATTAAAGGGATATGATGCCCTCATTAATTCACGAAGAGCTTTCAAAAGAATTACGTTGTCAGTATGCAGTGTTACAAAGATATGTGGAAGGAAAATAGTGGCTGTTTGTTTGTTAGTGTTGTACTCTAGTCGTTATCTCACATGTGAGGTAGAAAATACTTTTCTCTCATAGAGAAGGAAACAAAGAGGAGAATGTCTTTCGGTCGAGATTCTCCAAGTTTCTCCGGATTAGTAATAGCTAGATCAGGATTTTAATTATTTGCTAGGTGGGAAAGATGAAAAGATATGGATTGAATATTTTCAATTTACTGAGGGAAATTTGACAGAAAATGTTGCAGCAGAAAAACAAAAATTTGAAAGATCTGTCGGTAGATGGAAATGTTCACCTAGGTGTCAGAGTTCTCTCTCGTACACATCTGAACTCGACATAGTTCTTCTTTTGTAGAGAAAGTGGAGGGGCATCTGTTGATAGGAAGATTCTTATTTCTTATGAATGTAGTAGAGTGGCTATGAATCCTATGCTAACCACATGAGAAACTGCCAAAAAGTCATAGGACACAAATAATTCGGATAAGTTGTATTGTTGAAAATGTTTAAATTTAGGATATTTGCGTGACAAAAGTATGCTTTTTTCAAAGATGAGCCTTAAGAGGATTATGAAGAGATTCAAATTATAGTGTGAACAATTCCAAAATACCCTTTTCTGGCCCCTCATGGTGATATGCTACACTGTGGTTCTCAAACTGTGGTGCTCAACCCAAAAGTTTGTCATGGAAATTTTTTGATGGGTCGCAGGATTTTTCCGGATTTCGGAAAATGAGACCTGACAGTATTGCTGAACGGAGTTCGATTCAGTTATTTTTTTTGTAGTAACATTAACTCCCGAGTCCAAGCTAGCTTTTATGGTTTCTGAGCATCAATTGTAATGGGTGGGATCTGGTGGGTTGTTGCTGTGTCCTCATGGATAATCCTGGATTATGTTACCCCCTAAAAGTTTGCGGACCAATCTATGCTATTTTCTCAGTGTATTAAATTACCCTCCTCTAGGGAATGAGCAGAAGAATTGATGAAGTCTTGTGTGAAATTTTACATCTGCATATTTTGTTTTATTCTGAATATTGTGTAAAGCAATGCTTATGATGAAACTTTGATGAACCACAGATCTGAGGGTTTTGTTTGTATCAGAATTTGAGCGATTTAAATGCCTTTCTTCCACTTAGAAGTTCTCACAGAGTGTGTTGATTTCTTTTGGGTGCAAAAGCAAATACATGGATAAATACTAATCAAACAGCTGTGGACTGTTTTCTTCTCTTTCTGTCAGTCAAGTGAAAGGTAGAATGGTACAGGTAAAATAAAGGGTTTAGGTGTGACAAATACTCTTGGGTATCCAGAGTACAGAAAGTATGCTGCATTGCAAAATATTATTGACATTCCCCTCAGCCTTTCATGAAATATTCTCATCCTCAAAGCATATGTAATCTCAAAGCTGGAAACATATGTATGGCCGCCCTTCTGGAGAATTTGATACATTGGAGGTAAAACAGGGGGGGGGGATCTTATTTACAAAATAATGTGAATTTTAGGGGTGGATACAGGATTTCAAAGTAGTGGGGTGTGCCCCTGGGTGGTAGAGTACAGAGGGAGGGGGGGGGGGGATGGGAGGTACATTCCTTCTGGATCCACTCTGGTAAGGTTTGTATTTTTCTAATTGGTATATGAGAATCCTTCATCATATCCCCGACATTATACCCACTTGTGGGAGAATGTTCTGTAGAGATTGTACTCTGATTGCTTCAGTCCGTTTGGTTTCCAGAGACCTGGAACAACTGACATATCACTAGAATCATGCTTGGTATGATCTCATTCCAAGAGACATTTGAAGTAACATCGGCATACGGTCACAGTCTCGATGGAAGGGGACTGCTGGGGTTGGGTGGATCAGGTACATCTTGTGGGTTTTGTGCCTAAAATCAATCTTGATGTACAAATAGATACGTAACCAAGTTATTCGGCATATTTAGAGTTCAAAGAAGAGGTTTGTTTGTGATGGTATTTCCGTGGAGTTATCTCCCATTTACCAAATAAATTTCTTTGGTGCTTGAGATCGCCTTAAATCCTTTCGATATTTCTCCCAGGACGAGAGTCGCTGTAATGAACGCACAAGAAATTTTGACTTAGTGTCTCAATAACCACTTTTTAGAATTATTTTACCTCCACCCTCAAAACACTAAATATTAGAATAATTTCACTCTTGGGTACAACCATAGGTTCGAATACTAAGTATGCAAATGATATCAGCCAACATTCGAAGATCGAATCATTTAAAACTTTGCGATTGACGGTGACGAAATCCCGAGTTCGTAGAAACACGGGTTTAGAACGGAATCATGTGGTTAGAATTCATATAACAGATGTGTCAATCGCCTTCTTCAACAATGTTGCATGGCGCCCTCTTTTCTCCAAGTAATGACCTTGCTGAAGTGATAGAAAATATGGGATCAGGAGGGACTGAGATCAAGAACCTATGGAACAAACTTCTGCGTAGCATAGTTTGCAATGGATTCGAGGTTGGAACTTCGGATTACCTGTCCATTGCTCTAACCACTGAGCTATCTGACTCATTGTAAGAATTTTGGCATAAATTACTTGTCCTGTATCTCTCTTGCTAGCCTAAAGTCCGCGCGCCCGTCTTTCTTAAAGACTAATTGTTGAGGGGATGAATGCACGTGGCAAATAACCAGCGTCAGCTTAGAAGTTCTGTTGAACACGTCATGCGGCCATGGTGTGAGTTGTTATATAGAGGGTTCGTGCACTATTTACTCTGCTAAATTTCACTCCAAGAGTCAAAATTTGCATCAATTGTGGCCAACAATACATCAATTTACATGCATGGACTGTAACACCCGTTTTTACACCAAAATATGACAAAACATACTGGCTAGCCGACTCACATGACACCAGCCGAGAATCCAGTTTACACGTTTTTTCTGGACTGACTTATGCATGATATTTTGGTGTTTCAATTTTCATTATATGCCATTGAGAATAAAACTATCGAAAAGATTCTGTGCAGAAGCCCATTTTCTGTTAGTTCAGTTGCCTTAGCTATGGTGTAACTAATTTTGAAATTATGCAAGTAACTGTCAGTATTCCCGGAAACCAGTGACAGCAGTGCCTCTAACTGATCACTATTTTCGCTGTCTCCTTTCCAACGCACCTCGAAATTTCTTAGTAAATTTAACAGAATATTACTTCACATTATGTCACAATTTGTTAGATACATGCCTTCAATAATAGGTTTAGTACTGATATCGTAGGTAAACAGAAGGTAACTGCACGAATCATATCAGTTGTTGTAACCGTTATTTCCGGAATTTGCAGTGATGACTATTCATATATGAATATTCATTTTTAATCTACAATAGACTTCCGGGTTGATGTGCAAACGATAGTTCATGCCAACACAGCTGTGCAGTGTAATCACACACGTAGCCGGCTGTACACAATAAGTATATTGATACTGTTTGTCAGTGACACTGCTGTCAGTGTTGAATCTGTTGTGCGAAGTCACAATTTCACACCATTTTATATTTGACTTATCGTACAACAACAAACAAACGTCAAAGGTTAAATTAGTGTATCATTATCTGCAGAAAACGTGGGTGAAGACAGCTAGATTTGGCGTTATTCTACCTGTTTCTTTCACTCACAATGAAAGATGCCGCACGCTCAGAAACAGTTGCCTTCTCCTTCTGAAAAGGATGACCAAGTACTTGCTGAAAAGAAAGAGAAACACATCAAAAGGAGGAGCAAGATATTAAGTGACGATGAAGTACCGATAGCAACCGAGGCTCCTGTACCGGCAGCGCCGGCGACTGATTCCAGTCCATCACCTTCACCAGGAGCGAAGCCAAATCCAAGAAAAAACCAGAACAGGAATTCATACATGGGAACAGATGATGATGAATTTTCAGACAAGTCTGTCAAGAAAACTTGTTCCGTAAGTTATCCAACAGAAAGTAGGTCTAAGTCAGGCCTTAGGGCCTATAGTTTTGATTTACTGTAGTTTCTGGATACTCCTGGTCTAAAGTTACGTTTCAATAATTAATCTGGGGTTAGTGACTCTTACATCATTCATTCATATGTGAAATTATGTTGACATGATGTAGCCCTATTTTTTATACAAAACTCACTGACGCCATAATTAGCTATAGCATACCGTGTGCTATCGTTGTAGCTTATGTTTGAAGAAATGCCAAACTTGTGAAACCTGGCCTAGGCCTAGCTTACTGTACATTAGGTTAGGGTTCTAGGCTAGTCCTGCTTCTCACTCTCACTCATGATTTACAATGTTATTTCCTCTGTAGGCCTTGTATCAATGGTGCTTCTATTCTATCTGTTTAGCCTAGACTAAGAAATATATGGTACAAAATTGTAACAATAAACAGTTTGTGGCTTTCAGCATGTGGGAGTTAAGTGGGAGGATATTGGTCACTCTTTGCAGTGACATCCTTGAGAGAGAAATCTCCCACTTTCTTTGCAATGTGACTAATTAGTTGTATATTTCAAGGCTAGGCCTATTTCAAGGTCCAATCTTTGATAACATATTTGAAAAAATAACAGTTGATAGTTGCAAAGGCCTGATGTTTTGATCCCTAGCAGGATCTTATTCAACGGTAACCACATTTATAAGATGTGCAATACTGCCATTAACATGGTCAAAACCGTCAATATCATTGAATTCAAAATTGGTGTGAACATTGAGGACCCAAGCATGGCTGCAGACAAGACCCCTGATTCAATGCATCTTGTGGTATCATGCTCATTTCTCATTAATCATATCTTAATGGCGGAAAGTTCTCCCCTTTTTCAGCTTTTGTAAAACCTGAAAGTTAGACACATAGTTTGCTTACTTATATTAAGTCTAACAAGTAACATTGCTGCTGTGTACAGTACTTGACTATGGGTCCTTACTAAAGTAAAAATTGAAAACACTATCCCACTAGTCAGCTGTTTTATTAGGAGGGTGAGAATGTGGTATTTTGAGGGAGGTGTGGGAGAGGGGGGGGGGGTTAGAGGGATGATTGTACCATTTCCATTAATGATAACACTCTTATTGTCTCTAATAACCAGTATAACTCTGGTGATTGTGAAAAGATGCAAACATTCTCACTGAAGACATTGTCATACAGTATGTACATGTAGCACTGATTAACCTCTGTATGAGCAGTACACATCCTAAGTGTTTCTTTACTGTATCAACACAGTAAAACTCAAATTTTTATGGTGACAACATTCTGTCCTACTGTAAAAAGTACCTATTGTTTTGTACCCATTCTGTTTTATATAACACATACAGTACTGTAGAATGTTCTGAAAAATGCAAATTATACAACAATTTACAAAAATAAAAAACAGTCCTAAAAATAGCATGTGCCTTATAATTTATGATGGAGCCTTGAAGGTCAACTTCAATATTTACAGTAAGAATTGAACTGTATGCACTCTACAGACCTATAAAGTACTAAGTACTGCACTGTGTGCATAGCAATCTCCTGGTGTCAGGGTTTTGGTTTCATACATAAACTGTACTGCAAAGGATGAAGTTTATCCAATCACCATAATAACCAGCCTCACAGTACTAACCAAATTTCCTTTGCAGTCTCAAAACAAACATCAGCGATGTTAACCAACTGTTAAGTGTTCAAATAAGGTCATGTACAGTATTGTAGTGATGCATACTTAACAACAGTAACAATAGTAACAAAAGGAAATTTAATGGCTCATAACAACTTCTGTTATTGTTGCATTATAAGACTGCACTGAACTGCTCAATTAGTTTTCCTTTATCTGTTTCAGAGCTATATTCTCTCTATAGATGTATATAGTTTCTTTGCCCAAAGTCAAGCACTCAATAAGTATCAATTGACTGTTATGTTTTTTTTTAGTTTTATAATCTTTTTGTTATTGACATTTTCAGCTTGTGCAATGTGCAGTATCAATTCCTTGCATGTGGATATTTTTTCTGTACATTTAAATTTACTACTGAGCTTCACTATGCATTTTATTTTTCTATCACAATGCGATTAATTTAGTTTGTCTATTCAATTATTAGTACTTACAATTATTGTAACAATAACTGCCTGGTTATTATTATAAGTATATACTTAGTATACTGGTCAAGTAATGAAGAAATCAGTGATGACAAATTTGACCATTCTTTCCATTCCAACTTTTATTCAAACTGAAATCAAACAACATTGCTAAAAGTAAATACTTACTTTGCAGTAATTAAAACATTAAAACAGCTTTATTTGCATCAGTTGGTCAAAAGCTCTTTGCCAATCCTGTACTAAAATATTTCTCAAACTCTGACATTGTATTTGGATCAACTTTAAAACACCCCAGTGGTAAAATATTCATCCAAGTGTCGGTTACGTAAAATATAATTTTAAATTATGGTTTTTGATTACATTGTCTACATTTGGTTGCCAGACACTTTTGCATAAAAACATTTTGTCTGAGGTGAGTCGAGCTATCGACTCGTTAGAACACGGATTTACCTTTACCTCTCTCTGTAATGGATCCCCTTAGATCAGGGGTGGGCAACCTACGGCCCGCGGGCCACATGCGGCCCGCCAGTGATTTTTTTGCGGCCTGTGAGATGTCTCAAGAAAAAGAAAAAATCAATCTATTTTACATCATCACAAAAAACGAGCAAGCTGCTTAGAATTTATCGGCACTAATGATGCTGTCAGGTATAAAGTCTATTATCACCATTAATTATCAACTGTACTGTATTGACATTATGTTTTTGTGAATACAGATTAAGTACACACACCTATTGCTTGAAAGGTTTGAAATCAATGTCAGCATGTCGTTGGTTAGGTGCGACCCAGTCAATTTTTTCACTCCTTATATCTGGCCCATTCATTCAAAAAGGTTGCCGACCCCTGCCTTAGATGATACTGCAGGACACTACTAGGCTAGCTATGAAGTTTATCTCATGCCAGTCGTTCTGTTTCGTTTTCCATAAGATCATGAAAATGTCAGCCTTGACGATTGTTTTGTGTTTGTTAACTGATAACATACAGTACCCTGCCATGGACTCTCTCCCTCCCTCCTGGTATTAAATAACTTCCTATTATGATATAGCCAGTACAGACACTAGTACAAATATGTTTGGAATGCTTCCCCAGCAAAATAACTGTGCTAAAAATATAAGGCCTCTAATGGCATTCACAATTGAAACCAAAATCATTGTTTGGATGTGGTTTTAATGTTTAATACCTCCAAGGATAAATTTTAACTGACCAAGTGATTTGAAGTTCAAAATTGCATCAAGTTTTATTGCTAAGTCTGTGTTGATATGAATTCTTGGCTCAAGTGTAATGCACACTTTACAGTATGTACCACTGTGTATACAACATTAATGTATTGGATATAGGCAGAATAGCATGTAAAGGACATTTATGAAATTTTGATTACATCTTAAAAATTCCAAAATGTCAGAAAGGACTAGATATATAGTTCAGTTGAATAAATCTTGCCAATAGATCTAGGGAAAGGGGATTTCCAAACAGGATGTGTTTTATAAACACACTTTAAATTATATAGGCTGTGCCATGTATGTTTGTTATTCTACAACAAGTGTCTTTACTGTACTTGCAAAGTTTCCATCAAACACAAGCTTAGCAGGTCAGGTACAGTAAGGGAAATTTCCCTTCCTCTCCCAGTTTGGTATTGAGAACAGTAAGGATACGCTTGGGCTGCAGCATTGTGAAAATCTAGCCAAGATGTTCTGCTAGTTTACTGCAGGAATAAAGTGTTCATTAACTACAGTACGTGTTTGAGAAGATAACCATTGTTGACCGACAAGTGTGTGCAGATAATATGACTGCAGGTTCTAAAGCCAATCTTGATCTTGAAATACAGTTTACTTTATTGTGAAAGTCTAGCCAAGATGTTCTGCTAGTTTTGGTGCACGAATAAAGTGTTCATTAACTACATTATTGAAAGGTAACCATTGTTGACCGACAAGTGTGTGCAGATATTATGGCTGCAGGTTCTAAAGCCAATCTTGATCTTGAAATACAGTTTATTTTATTGTGAAAGTCTAGCCAAGATGTTCTGCTAGTTTGGTGCACGAATAAAGTCTTCATTAACTACATGTTTGAGAAGATAACCATTGTTGACCGACGGGTATGTGCAGATAATATGACTGCAGGTTTAGCCACTCTTGATCTTGAAATACAGTTTACAAACAGTGATATTATCCTCGAGACGCATTCTGGATCTCAACACTTCTGGATGTGTCCTTTGTTTTGATTTCATGTCAGTGGCCAACCCTATGGCAGTGAATAATTTATCTGGTGTCGCATCGTAAAAGGCTCTGCAAAATGGGGTAACTTTTTAAACAAAATTTGCAAAGATGGATGTACAGTGGTGCTCAGTTTTTGTACACCACAGAACCATAGTAAAGTTCATAGCCTTCGAAACATCTATGCAAAATTTTGCACAGAATTATTCCCCCCGCTAGTGATGTTAGAAATATGCGATTGACAATGCCCTACTGTTACTTCTCAAGCATTCTGACAATTTTTCAAGTGTTTGCCAGTGTGTTTGACAGTTTCACAAAGACTACAGTACTTAATCCTCTATTAGCCTATATATGGTAGATTAAACTGAGTGTTTACAATAATGGTTAACTGAACATTATTTCAAACACTTGTAAGGAAAAATAAAAGTTAAATATCCAAATGGTATGTACAGTATATGAATATTAAATATGAACTAACCATTTTTCAACTTCGTAGCTGTTTAGTACAAGTCTGAAATTGTTACCCATAAATAATTCAAATTATGTAGAGTTGCTGATTTTGTTACATAGCTGATTCATTTTATGGGATTTGATAACACAATAAACACATACAACTATTTTCAATTTGTACATGTCTCTACTCAATCTGCCCCAGGGAATAATTTATCTGGTATTTCATCTCAAAATGTTATGCATAATTGTCAAATTTGCTATAAAATTCCAAATAGGGTATATAACATTTTTTATAAAGTATACCATAATATATTTAGAGGCAAAATTCAGGGCTTGCAAAAATGTTACACAAAATATGAGCTCTAAATTATTCCCCTTGTCCCCTACCTCTACCTCTACCCCATCCCCACCTTCCCATCAGAGGAAATATTGGATAAGTATTTGATTTTTAGTCCTGTTCACAGCTTTCCTTTAGGTAATTGCTTGTATGATATATGCATTATATACAGCTGGCACCATCTGTTTGAAGATGGTTTGATGAAAGACACCTGCTAATTTATGGAACTAAATTTAAAAGCAATTAAAAGTAAAAGTCACTGTGTGGTAGAGCTATGCTGATGATATTTTAATTGGCTTCAGGGTCACAAAGGAATATCTCTGTCCAGCAAGGTTTTTATTAATCTCTAAAGTCTAATACTAAAGTCTAGAAATGAAACTAAATTAGGAATCCAAAATCAACATGATATTTTGTGACTCACCCCTAAGTTATCTGTTAGATTCTAGTAAAATCCAGTCATGGAAAGCAAAATATGAAAGATTAAAATCAAGGGCTTTTCAAAGAGTTAAATATCTGTCAACAGGTGAGTAAAACCAAGGAATTTTAACGATGAAGAATGGTCCAGGGATGCCGTTGAATGAAAAAGATAATAATTTAGAAACTGATTGAGCACATTTTGTTATGTTTCACGGAGGTAAAACGATGAGCAGTGAGTCAGCCAGGAAAATTGAGGTCTCAGATGAAGGTATCTGGTAGTTCATTATATTGTCGGTATTTAAATATGATTTATGGCAAAAAAAAAGAAGAAAAAAAGAAGTAAAGTTGGTATCTTGTAGACCATTAAAGCATGTTGCTATCTGTAAGGATGGATATCAATGACATTTTTTAAGTTTTTGAGAAATGATCCTTTAGTTGAGTGAGTTCTATCAATGAAAGTGGCTGAACTATTTAGTTTAAAGGCCCTTTCACACTAGGATGCAACGCAACCAAAAAGTCACCGGCGATATTTTTGCTTTTGCATTATAGGCAATTTTTTATTCGTCGCTCGGCGATTTTTGTCATAGCAGGAAATTTCTTGTATCCTGGATCACATTATGATAAGTATATTTAAAATAATATGTGCGATATTTGTACAACGACATTCGACATGTCATAACCGGGACAAGAGGTC
The DNA here is from genome assembly GCA_020650975.1 of Apostichopus californicus. Lineage (NCBI taxonomy): Eukaryota > Metazoa > Echinodermata > Holothuroidea > Aspidochirotida > Stichopodidae > Apostichopus > Apostichopus californicus. The sequence continues at coordinate 22,445 of JAIPMN010001183.1, read as the reverse complement.
TTAAAGCATTGAAGACTCGCCCCAAACCGTTTGTGGCCATCTGAAAAAGTTTACTTTCTGTCGCTTGCAAGTGACGTTTTGTTCGTGTCGCTACAAAATGCAAACAGTAATGAAACTTGATACCTTGTTATCTTTAGCTGGACCTGAGATGTCCATCGCTGTATCGTTTATACACTGTGCTGTGGGTATTGACCGCAGCTGTTTGTACTGACTGTACACTAGTGTCTAATTACCGACGGTAGCAAGCTGTGTGTGTATTTTCTGGGATCGATGGTGGTGTCTAACACTTCTGTTACACCTCATTCGAAACTAGGTCAGATTACCAGCATTATACGCTTCTTTTTGCGCGAGTCTTCACACCCTTTAAAAACCGTGTGATGAAATAGATTTAGTTTACATAGCTTTGTTGTATGGAAGAGTAAAACAGAAGAGATATAGATCATGTGGTTACACCCTATGTTGAAAAACAAGGAAAGGGTCTCAGGTGAATACCACCAACTGGAATAATAACTTCGTTTGGATCAAGCGTGGAATGATTATGACCCTTCAAAACTGACCTGTGAAAATGCAAGCCTTCAACAAGTGTACTAGATGTGTATACTCATGTATTGGTATGGCCTTGAAGTTTCCGATATAAGAAGTTACTCAGCGATTATTTTCAGGCTGCTTGCTGTTTCCTTCCAGGCATGTTTGTTTTTCTCAGAGTCCTATGTATGATCTGCTTCCTACATCCCATATCTTTGCGGTGTTCCTGAACAAACAGTAAATATTAGAATGAGTTTCTTCAAAGCAAAACATACCAGTAGTTGTTTATAACCAACATGTGATTAGAATGGTATTCACTTTTTATCCTGCTAATCATGTGATGTTACAGAGAGCAATGTTTGGTCACACGAAGAAAGGCACTCGGCAACAAGTGCCAAAAGTTGAATTTTTTTTTAATCGCAACGCATGGTTTCTAGTGTGAAAGGGTCTAAGTAAAAACATTTCAATTTTTTTTGACGACAAGTGCCAAAGGTTGAATTATTTTTAATTGTAACGCATGGTTTCTAGTTTGAAAGGGTCTAAGTAATAACATTATTTCAACTTTTTTATCGCGTCTAATGTGTAAGGACCATTAGTGTAAAGGACCAATTAGGTCAGTTCCTAATTAGCTGCGACAGAAACATAAGATATTTTGTGGCCTTACATTACATGTTTATGATACATTACAAATTTGTCAAAGACAAATGGCTTTGACCGTCATCCAAGGTTACTCTCTTGTTTATGTGAAGTTTAAAAGAGCATGGTTGGCTCGAATTATAATAATTAATTTAAAGGGTGTGAAGACTCGCGCAAAAAGAAATGTCTAATGCCGGTAATCTGACCTAGTTTCGAATGAGGTGTAACAGAAGTGTTAGACACCACCATCGATCCCAGAAAATTCACACACACAGCTTGCTACCATCGGTAATTAGACACTAGTGTACAGTCAGTACATACAGCTGCGGTCAATACCCACAGCACAGTGTACAAACAGTACAGCCATGGACATCTCAGGTCCAGCTAAAGATAACAAGGTATCACGATTATTGTACTGTCTGCATTTTTGTAGTGACAAAACGTCACTCGCAAGCAACGGAAAGTTAACTTTTTCAGATGGCCGCACACGGTTTGGGGTGAGTGTTCAATGCCTTTAACAATGAATGGGTTTGCTTTAACATTTAGACCTAGGTACACTTAGGAACTGATGTCAGTTTTGAAGTTTTAAAGGAGCATTCCAGAGTTTGAGCATTTTTCAAAATAAAATACAGATCTTAAATAAATCAGTAACTATGGAAACATAGCCAGCACAAATTTTTACATTTTCATGAACTATAACATATCAAGACTAAACTTTGCTTAAAGTCATCCTTTTTAAAATTTCTTCCAATTATGGCTGGCTGAATAGTTCAAAACACTCTGTATGATCACTATGAGATACGAAAGGGAACAACAGAGATTATTTCAAATGATGCAACTCATTCCATTAGTAGGCTAAGGCTTTCTCTTGCTAATTTATTCATAAGTGCAGAAGATGCATGAAGCAACCATTAATTATACATGTGTTTGTTTCTGACTAACTGGAACCTTGCCACTAGCTGCTCAGTAATTGCACGCATCCATTTCATGCTTGGGAACTCGAAACTCGAAAGTATATACTTTCAACAAGGACTTATTCACAATGATAATAGTGTCACACGTAAGTTACATACATTAGCACACTTACAGTGTGCTACATGACTATGCCTAACACGTACCTATATCCCTGTATCTACAACAGATCAATTTCAACCTTTGTTTTGACAAGTTCTATAGTAATTAAAACACTTTGAACCACTTCCATGTCCAGGGTATGTTCGGAAAATTGCTATCCCGGGAAATCACCAGCGGGAGATTATAAAGTAACTTTGAAAGTCATTTGATTTCAACTTGTACTTAGTTAGCTGTATGTACTGAGTGTGCAGTTATTAAGATTGTTATGTGTATTGACTACATTCGTAGGTAATAGTTTCCAAAACCATGTAGTGAGTGACCAGTACAAATAGAAATAAAACATACACTGACTAAGTTTAGAGTGAGGGTTTCATAATTATTAAAAACCGCCAGGAATTAGGTACAAGGATGTGCATTAACAATCATTGGACCATGTAGTGTTTGCTATGTGTTCCAAAATGTTGGCAAATTATCAACAACAGTATCACTGAATTAGTTTAAAAAGTTATGGCATAAAGTTTGTCAATTTTATACATAGATGAATTTACTTCGCTCCTCCCTTACCTGTCCCCCCCACAACCTTAGCACTCCTACCATGCCTAGAATGAACTGGAACCTTTTAACACTGTTTGCCCTTTCATAGCCCACTGTCATAGCACAAACTGTACGTTATAGATGTGAGCACATCGTCAGTAACTTGTACTCTAAAATTGGGACATATGGGTATGTGGTCAATACATAAATGGTAAAGTAATATACGCTTAGTTCATGAAAACCAGAGTCCTAGCTATACATGATGCAAACTACTCACTCTAAATTGTTTCTGACAAGTTCCACTTGGCCAGTTAACAAATGGTTCCTATGGAAAGAATTAACAACATGATAGAACTTATCTTTTTCACATGGCAGTTTCTACATGTTCGACAACTTTGTGTCAATGAACTGAACTCACATTGTACTGTAGAAGGAGGTAAAACTTACTCACAGGATCACAAGGTTTTGTTCCTTAGAAACAAGTTTATCATAATTATACCTTAAAGGTACAATGTTAGGACTGTATGATAAACTAAATTCTCTAACCCTAGGAGAGAATTAAATTTTGTTTTTAAAGTATCACTATCCTGTCACCTGTCACAGTTTGGTCACAAAAAAAGTTGTTAATATTGTAGGTCCTTTTTGCTAAAAAAGACTTTTTCTCTTCTTTATAAAGGTTAATGAAGAGAGATCTAAGTAACTTATATGACACGCTGTGGGACAATCTTGCTCAGTAGTATGTGCAAGGGGGGAGGGGTAGGGGGGGGAAGTGGGGGTTGAATTTGGCTCTCTTACTGTACATCCTCCTCCCCACCTTTGAAATAGTGTGTGCAAGGGAGGCCGGAAGGGGGATGGACCAAAGTGTTTTAATTTGGCTCCCCTAAAATTCCCTCCCCACCTTTGAAATCAAAGTCATGCTTGCACCTTCCTGCCAGACTCTTCACCTCACCCCTCCACTTTGTCTTTACTATTTACCATTTTGGAACCTTTCTTGCCCAAGTATCTTTAGTCTGATCTGAGATGTGTCCTAAAGATAAGTTACGTTTTCAATTGTCTAAAAAGTTGTTAGTATCCTGCGGTCAGCTATAAAAATATGAAAAATAGAAGTTACTTTAAAAAGTAGACACAAATCCCCGGCCATCGTCTCTAGCTTATATGACAGATCTCTGTGAAGAACAAATAACTCCCTTAGAAATATCTTCCTTTATTTGGGAGATCCTAGTTTATACAGTGAGTCTTGTCTGGGAACTGTCATTGTTTTAAAATTAATCTGTGATCTCATTAAAGTAACATGTTCATAACATGTTCATAATCTTTAATTTGCTTTCTTTGTAAAGCGCCTTGAGCAGTGACTTAAATTGCCTACTGATTTGGCGCTATATAAGTCTCATTTATTATTATTATTATTTAATAATTTACTCTCATCTTTCAGTATGTCGGCTCCTTCACGGTCGCTCACCTTTCTCCTCCGAGTCGAGCTGAGTTTGTCAGACTGCAGCTACAGACATTACAGGTATGTCTAAATATATCTTACTAACATTATTGAAACCACACATATCTAAAGTGTAAATAGATCTTATTTTGACATTTGACACATTAAACCACAAACATGCAGTGGTAAGGGTTTATCTGGAGAATTTTCAGACACAAAATTGAAAGTGCAATAAATTACAGTGTACAATTAGATAACATATTGTCTTCAATCATTGATAAGTTTTTTCTTTCATTTTCCATGAGGTACAACACTGAGTTCACACTGCACCATATACAGCAGTGCATAAGACCAATGACCACAACCTAACTGCATGTTTGTCAGTATATATAGGTATAAACACACAACCATGCATGAATTCATGAATTGACACGTGTGATAGCATATATCCTGTACTGTGGCTGTACGTACAACATGCGTTAACCTGCCCAGCCGTCTAACACAAGTTCCAATTCTAGATTGGATCTACAGATTTAGAAACCATGACCTGCTATTTAAATCCCTTCTTTCCTGTTGCATTAGTAGTAGGTACTCCTCAGTAGTAAGTGTATATATAGCAGAGATTTGAAAAGATCACCTGGTTTTTTGTTTTTGTTTTAGAGATTTCGACATGATGACGGGTACTAAATTTCTCGTCTTTTGTTTTCTTTTCCTATTTTGATTATGTTTGCATGATTTTAAATATGACGCAAAGATGTCACACAGTGTGACTTGACCAATGTCTGCGGGGAGTATACAATTGACATTTGTAACATTTAACATACATGTACAGTATAGACAGACTGACTACAAGGAGTGGGTGAACATACAATAATCAGGTTGGTATATATGTAAAGGATGAGTTCATGTAGCAACACTATGTATATATTTGTATGTATTTTAGATCCTCCTGCAAACAGGAACTCGCAAAGAAGCCTCATTGGCTTAACAAAGCCGCAAGCTGACCGAAGTCAGTCTCTTACATTCATATTTAATGTCCATGATTATGAATTGTCAATTGACAATTCTGTAACTGGACGACATGTATTAATCTTGGAGTGACTCGAACCGGGGACCTTATGATTGGAAGGCACTATGGACTATGGCACTATGGACTATGATTGGAAGGCACTATGGAAGTATTACTGTACAGTCACTGCAATCCATGGTTACATAGGAATTTACCTCTGCTTACCTGTCTCATGTAAACTTATGCACTCTGGTCCTCCTATTTTTACAAACATTGGTGAGAGCTGAGCTAGGGACTCACACTTTAGCTCTTTGCAGTGGTATATGTAGTTTCTTACCAAGGGTGGAGTGGGGATGGGATGGGGGAGGGGGGGGGGCCTTAATTGGAGGGTGAGAGAGAAATAAAGTAATTCAACATTTGGTAATGCTGTGTATTGATCATCTCTGTTCTCCTTAAATCTTGCCAAAAGTCAGACTTTGTACCTCTAAGAAAAAGTAAATCCAACTACATAATCTTTTAAACTCATTAGTATATAGTAAGCACCTTTGTGATGAACAACTTCCTAAAACAGGTATGAAAAATTATTTTTCCATTTGAGAGATATTACGGTTTAAAAATCATAAAGTCACTAGAAGTAATTCTTAACACTGTGCCATCATGGTCATCAGATGCAATGTCAAATGCGAGTTTATTTACCAAATTGGTTTGAATGTCAGACTGTATTCTAGGAAAGTGCATTTTAGATGAGAGATACTTTACTGTAGCTTGTTAAAAGAGCATTGTGGTTTGCAAATATTCTTTTATATTTTTTTAAAGTTAATTGTTTGAATAAAAGTTCTGTTTTCAAGTTCTCATTTCATAAATTATGCAATGTTTATGTCATTTTCCAGTTTCTTGTTCCAAACAATTTTAAAGCAATAGGTGTAGCTTTCATACACAAACACAATGAAACGGACCCCCCCCCCCAAAAAAAAAGAAAAAAGACGTAGCAAAATGTGGACATATATTACTCTTTAGTAATATGCCGAATTTCTGGATATATATATTTCCCACAGTGATGTTAATGGTCGCTACAATGGAAGTATAGTTTATAGTGTATGTATGGTAGGTAGAGTACTACAGTAGCTGTTGGCTGAGTCATACAGTTCTGTTTACTTCCCAAAGGTAGTCCCCAGAAAATTTAAAACATGCAGGTATTTACTGTTGCTAAGGATAAATTTCACAGCACTGTGTTACGTGTGAAAAGTGCTCTACTGTATATGTCCTGACCTTGGGAACTGGGATATCGGAAAACACCAGAACAGTACCAGTGAAATTTGCTGCTCTGCCTGAAGTGCCCTCTCTCCAAAGACATCAGTTTGGGTTGTATGCATGTTCAAGTATCATGTGACTCATGGCTTTCTCGCTGGGAAGAATGAGACCACTCAGACAATAATGGAAGTTTATTCTCTGATCATGGAGGTGTACAAGGGATTTATGTCGGATTACATTTAAAGGATCAGCAGTACTTAATGGTCCTAAATTTAAGAGATGTAGTTTACTTTCCAATAGGTTCTGATTATCTCCAAGTTATTACCAGATAATATATGTGTGTGTGGGGGGGGGGAAGGGCAGGGGGTATGTGATGTGGGGGAGGG
>JAIPMN010001183.1:1200-15588 GCA_020650975.1 Apostichopus californicus | reverse complement strand
ATTACCAGATAATATATGTGTGTGTGGGGGGGGGGGGGAAGGGCAGGGGGTATGTGATGTGGGGAGGGGTCTTTAGTTTCAATGTCACCGTGAGGAAAGAATGAAGGGGACTACCATGAATGTGTTGTGATTTGTAATGCGATGTATACCAACTTTGAAGGAGAAAATTGGACGCATAGTTTAAAGAAATCTAAAAATAGTTATATGTGCATCTGTGACATCACACCTGTTTGTTCCAAGTTGCATTGCCTGGAGACAACCAAAGTTCTGTTTGGATGCATGCCTAGCTGGTGACAAATAAAGGGTGGGAAAAAAATCCTACTGTATGTCAAAGTGTATTTACCGTATTTTATAACTTGGTAACACCTGCTTGCAACATGAGTCCAGCAGATGGAAATGAACACTGCATGGTATTGTAGTTGTAAGTGAAGGAGACACATCCCCAACCGTCATTGTTAGTCTAAGTCTTTACATGATAATAATAAATTAATAATAAATTACATTTATATAGCCCTTAATACAGCATTCAAAGCGCTTTACAAAGTAGGAAAGAGACAAAGGAACCCAAGGAAAAAAAGAAACAAGGAATCAAACAGAAATTTTTTAAGTTGTGTTTTGAAAATACAGAGGGAGGGAGAGTCACGAACGTGAAATGGGAGTTCGTTCCAAAGAGAAGGCGCAGCTACAGAAAAGGCACGATCGCCATATCGAGTGCAGGTATGATAGATATAAGCGACATTGAAAAACCTTTCCCAAACAGCTAAGAAAAAGAAGCCTGCTATTATTTTAATTTTTGAGATATCTTAATGTTCCTTCACACACTAGACTGAAGACTTGCCCCAAGCCATATGTGCTTCATTGTTTTATGTTCTTCGTCAGGAATATGTGTATTTTTTGGGTCATTTGTACAGTAGGTAGACTTTGCTATGATGCTGAATCTAAAAACAAGGTTGAAGCTCTTAGCAAGACCACCTACTGATGGCTTTTGGTTTCAAACACCTATAACACCTATAACACATAACAGTTTACCTTGAATAAACACTATACAGTATATGACAAGAAAAATGGAACTAAAAGATTACAGATCGCAGTACTTAGCACTATAGACATCACAGAATGATCAAAGGACAGCCCTCTGCCATGACATTTACAGTTAAGATATCTCTCAAGTAGAGCAAAATGTTTCTTCATTTGTGAGACTTTCTTCACAAAGATCTGTGTTGTATCAAGTATTAGCTCGGGGACAGGCAGTCTGTGGTAAAATGTAACAGGTCCATTTGTTTAGTTAGGACTTTGTAAATTAGAGTGCATATTTTGAGTGTAGACAGGTCAGAGGTCCGCTTCTATTCCTTATTTGACATAGTTTTAGTAACTCATATCTAAATTGTATCTAATTGATCTTTTGACTTCTCTTTATGTTTATTAAATTACAAATTATCTCACGGATAATTTACTATTAATTGTAGAACGGTTGTGGTCAAGTGGTTAAGGCAGTGGACTTGTGATATAAGGTTTGCAGGTTCGAGTCCTGACCAGATCATTACGTTGTGTCCTCGGCAAGGCACTTTATCTCCATTGCCTCTCTTCACCCAGGTGTATAAATGGGGACCTGTGAGATAAACTGTCAGTTGGGCGCTGTTTAGCTGCTGCCATGTGGAGGGATTGTCTCTATGTTTGACAGGTTATCGTTGACCAGGGTAATATTGTTATGTGCCTTGAGCACCGCTATCGGTGGATATTTCTGCGCCTTATAAATCCGCAATATAATGATATGATTAATATTATAATTAAATAGTTGAAGTTTATAATATATACTTCCAAATTTGGCTCCTTTCTAGACACCAAAGAGGTCGAGGGAAGTGTCTCTCTTCATCTCAATGTCCGGGATCAAGGTATGCAGCCCAGAGGATGATGGGGTGAGTATTAATATATTTTTAATTTGCTCAATTTCCAGATGCTAAAATCCCATGTTTACTTCGCTCCTCGCTCACCTGTCTCCTCACAAGTTTTGTAATTACACTGCAGTTCTATTGATGTTATGACAATATCATCAAAGTTTCATTTCCAACATTTTCCAATCTTTTTAAGTTTCAAAACTTTGACCGAAGATCTTGAATGTTCTTCATATCTGGTTAATCCTGAACTTCATGCAGTCTGTTATGATATCCTTCGCTAGTAGGCTTACTGTTCAGACAAATATCTTATGAATGTGTCTTTATTTTGGAAAATGCAATCTTCACAAATTTCTTTAACATCAGCCCTGTATCAATGAATAGAGTTGATAACACTACTGTAGACCCGCTGTGTAAACTGTTGTGACCTTCATACATGTCAATGTCAAAGGCATAGATTTATATATGTAAAATTAACATATTAGTCCCTTACATATATACTGCCCTCTGTATCTACCTACCAAAATGGAATTGTTTGTGAATTAGTAGACATCAGCCTTAAATCATGCTATGCTTATCAGCATACTGACAAAGTTCTACTAAACTCTCATTTTTGTGCATCACATGCCCCATTTATAAGCATGGTATCTTTTGAGCCCTCTTTATTATCTGAATAAAGTGTAAAATGTCACTATAAAAGGTGAAACCAACGAGAGGTTCGAATCAATGAAAAATACCCTTGTAAATGGAATTGAAAATCTTCAGAATATTACATTTTGAAGGTAGATAAAGTGGGTGGCAACCTCACAGCTAGTAGTTGATGACACTAACTAAAGTGGGTCAAAGGGGAAGCTGCCTCTAAAAATCCTAAAATAAAATTGAAAGCCAAATGGACTAAAGTTGTATACGTTGAGAGGAGACATGTAAGCTTTATCATTGATAAGTACACTGTCAAAGAGACAAGCTTTTGGGTTTACTTTCGTAGTGTGCACATTTCAGATCTCCACCATAGGGTTGACCTCGCTGTTACACATTTAATAGCACCTGTCGGATGTCACAGACACACATGCCAACAGTCGGGAAGTTGTTGCATATTGTCGTCGACACGGGTGGATGTTCGTCTAATTGCATTTGAACAGCCAGGTTGTTAAACGAGACTCGACATTGCGCTCTTTGACAGTAGAATAGGACGACAGGAAGGTCCATTAGAGTGTAGACATACAGGTTTACATGCACCGAGAGGAAGTCATATTTTGCAAAACAGGATGGAAAATCAGAAACGGTAGAGATCCGAGTTGAAATGCATGTTTACAAAGGAGACAAAGTATAAAGAGGTTACAATAGGTATCAACAACAGGATGAACCCGGCCTGTTGCAAATTTAATTATAGGCGCATGGATGGATATTTTGACCAAGAAAGAAAAGCAGAGTGCAGTGTGTATTGGTAACAACAGGATACAGGTCTATATGTTGACAAAGAAATTAGGCGAACAAAGAAATTGATCTCTACCGTATCTCCGCAAAGAGAATACAAAGAAAAATGTCTTTGTTAAAACCAGTTGCAGGGTTCATCTTTTGTGATGACTTATGTTTTGATTATCCACAGTAGCTTTCTACATTTGTTCAGAAATTTTTCCAAGCCTGAATTTTACCAGAAATTTCATGGTTCCATTTTGTCCTCAGCTGATCATCACCCAGACACTAATTGTAAATTTTACATATCCATTAATTAATCAATTAATAATAATTGCTTCATGTACATAACATGTGCAAAGCAAATTTGAATATTTCAGTGTAATTACTTTTACAGTGATGGTTCTTGCAATTGGTATTGTACTCTACAAGTCAAATTATTGGATGACATAATTTCTCAGTTTTGAAAGATAGCATCAAATATGGTTTTTTTTTGGCAATATTGATTCAAAGAGCTGCTTAAAGAGATTTTCCAAAAAATAGATTTGTAAATTGGGAATCAAAAGAAAGCAAAACAACAGCTGGCTTAATATGTCATGCTGTACTAAATTGTGTTGTTTTAAGCAGAGCTCCGTTAAGGTTGAGTTTGATCAATTCGAAAATTTCCATTGAAACAGGGTCTTTAATAGCTTGACAACTCAAAGTTCCGTTCAAATGGCGAAGTAAAATGTGGCAAAATATTGAAAATTTGCAACTAAGTTGCTTTACACATGTGATTTAAAATTCTGATATGCAAAGTGTGCGAGTAATAAAATGTAGAGGATGTAACGGTATTCATCATTTACTAGCTGGAGTAAACTCATTCGTTGTAAAAAGGTCGGTACCTTAGACTGATCACTGAATTGTACTTTGTGAAATAACGAGTAAATTTCCTAAAACCACTAACCATAATGCATTTAATCAAATTCAAGCAAATGTAGAAGATGTTTAATTGCTAGCTGGTATTATAAAACCTTCAGGTGTAACTTCTGCTGTAATATTTTGTCTACACCATTGTAGTGTTGCCCATGATGCAAGTACAGTAGGTGAAAATGTCAATACCACTAAACATTGGTCTGACCCCCCATCCTAGACCACACCCCACCCCATCTCCCCCTGCACCTGCCACCCCATCTCCCCCTGCACCTGTTACCCAGTCTTGTATGATGATTTGTTTCGAGGTCCCTTGCACAGCGAATTCAATCTTGGTTAGTCTGTTTATACTCAAAAATTGAAACGCACTTTCCTGAAAGGGTTATATTGTCAGTTATTCATAGCTGCATAAATAGAACAAGTTCTGTATCTCATGGGAGGAAACCCGTTTCAGTTCAGACAGCCCTCAGCCCCTCAAGAGTCAAAGACCTTTTTGTTGTATGGGCAGTTTGATACCGTGTTTACAGTTTGTATAACACCGCTTGAAATACTTTTTCCTATCTCGTACATAATGTAAAATAGTTACCAGCATTAATTACATTTCTACTTTGCCCTCAAGGTAAAAATAACTTTAGACACAAGCTTTGACTGGAAAAAGAAAATCTCTGTATATATATAGCTGGGTGTTATAAGCTAAAGTAGATCACTATGCATAGATGTGGTGGTAGGGGTTTATATAATCCAAGATGGAGTGGGAGTGAAATAAAAACCAGGGGGGTTAAAAGATCATTGGAAGGAGCCATGACAAAAGGAATTGTGTTTCAGATTCTTGGAACTGAAATCCGGTAACAGCTACACAAACACAGACACACACACATACAGTAATACTTTGTATTATATCCAGACAGTGTGACAATGCAGTAACTTTAGTACAGTTACCCTGCCTTTGTACTCTCTCAAATGAATATCGAGGCACAATGATATAGAGGGAAACTAAAGTATCTGATGTATGCACAAACTTTTTCCATTTTTCCCTTTCCACACTCTACAACCCACTTTGCTACAGGTCCTGGATTTCTTTCTATTTGTTGAAGAATTATGAAACCCATGTATTAATATCATTTTAGCTTATAAAGGGGGAAAAATGAATTGAAAACTAAAGAAAGTTATTTTCAAAGTATTTTTCACTTGAGACATCAGCTCGCATTCGAGACATCGGCGCTCACTCGACACATTGGATCTCATTTGAGACGTCAGCTCGCATTCGAGACATCAGCTCGCATTCGAGACATCCGCTCGCATTCGAGACGTCGGCTCTCATTCGAGACGTCGGCTCTCATTCGAGACGTCGGCTGGCATCGACACATCAGCTCGCATTTGAGACATCGGCTCGTATTCAAGACATCGGCTGGCATTCAACACATCGACTGGCATTGTCTGAGACCACTTAAATCATGTTAATCTGAGACTTAAAAATGTGTTGAGACGGCTCAAGACCGAGGCCGGTCAGAAGACCAGACAGAACTGAACTGTAGGTCTCAAGTCCTGTCTCAAGTTCTGCAATCCTAGAGACATGTCCGCTTGTTTGGTCACAGCCAGTGGCGTAGGGAAGGTACTTTTGAGTGGGGGGGCTGAAGACTGATGGCCGGCCTAGGGAGGGGTCTAAGGGGAGGGGGTGGAAATTTTTTGCATTTCCAGGTGGCCTCAGATGCAATTTGGTGCAATATAGCACACTTCAACACCCACTCCATTTTGTAAATAATTTTGCATTTTCACCTGGCCTTAGATGCAATTTGGTGCTCCAAATGAGATTTTTTTCTGCCAAAATGTTCTGAGTAAAATGACGAATGTTGTTATCATTTATTGAGAAATGAAAAAGGGGTTTTCTGACTTGCGAAGCGGGGGGGGGGGCGGAATGATACTTCCGCCCCCCCATATTTTTCACTGGGGGGGCTGGCGCCCCCCCCCCAGTCCCCCGGTTCCTACGCCCTTGGTCACAGCTATGCTCTGCAGGGTCAAGAGGTCATCCTGTTTGAAGAAGTGTTTCTGCACAAGGAGATATATTGCAATGCCTTTCTTTGACCTAATCAAAATGCTGCAGTAACTTGTAAATTTGATTTTACTTTATCCCTTCAAGAACTCCTGGTGGGTTTCACCTATGAAGAGGGTTGCCTTAGAGGCAGATTAATTTACACCCGCTGTGCGGAATTTTGTAAATTTCACCAGTTTTTGCATAATTTCTGCAAATTCTGTTAAAAATATAAATTCTGTGCAGAAATATTATGGATTCATATGTACCACATGGAGTGTTGTAAAACTTATGGTGGTGTGAAAGTTTTATATAAAATGATCTCACTTGAGCAGTTGTCCGTTTGAATATCAGGGTCAGGCATGAGAAATTGATAAATTATAGGTACAGAACAGTATGGGTTCTTGGGCTGATAACCAAAAATATATTGTGGATTGCCATGGTTTCTGGACAGACTGGAAAGTTGCATATAATCAAACTTGTAATGTGAATGAACAATAACCAAATGCACTCAACTACGTCACATATTCATGTGCGCCTCAGCAAGCTATCGAAGGAATCAGTGAATGAGATATATATATATCTGTGAATATCTTTGTGGGTAAACCCTTTGTGACCATGTGATATGAGTACAGTAATGAATATGTAAATATCTTTGTGGTTCTAACCTTTATATAGTGTGATATGAATATTCATGAATATATGTAAATATCCTTATAAATGGTTTCAACCACTAAACTGGATTTCATATCATCCCTGCTATGAAAATGGAGACATCCTGCAAAGACCATCAATATTACAGTATTATCAAGGTCATGGACACTATTAAATAATAACTATGTGTATTGGCAAGCTAATTAATAAAACTGAATTATGACTTATTATAGCAAGTCTGGTCTAGAAAGCAATATAAAAACCTTCGCTGTGAAGCTGCGAGGCATTTAAAACATATCAACTCTGCAGGTCATTGTAACCTCAGTAAAAGCTTGCCTGCAATAGACATTAAAAGTTTCTTAGCTCAGGAAATGGAAAAATATGAGTTCAACCGAGGATGTTGTCTTTGTCACCATACATTAATTGCTCACGTGGGAATTTCATTGGAATAGGAAAATATTAGAAATCAAGTTCTTACTTACTATGTAAATTTAACTTGTAGAAAATTTGTAAAAAATTTCAGAGAATTTGAGTGTAACACAATATTATATCAATTGTTCATTACCATGTGTTGTGTGATTGTGTTTTTTCCCCTAATACCAACAAGGATGTAAATAAATTTATGCATATATGCATGAGAATGATTGAATCGATCAAATCATGTGGAATTCATTTGAATATTAAGTGAACAGCAAGCCACAAATCATAGAGGGAATATTAAATTTTGCAATTAAAATTTTAGAGGCTGCCAGAGTATTAATTCAAAGTTGATTTTACAAGTCACTGTAGCCTGTCTACTGTACTTGTTCCATTTCAAGCTCTGCTCCGTATAAAATTGAAAGAATTAGAATTTATGGAGAAAAATCTTTAAATTATACCAATATCAGTATCAAGATCAAGCTGCATATTGTTGATCTACATACTGTAGGCAGTGACCTATAAACTAGAGTTAAAAAAAAATAAAGTTAAGTGACAGGTTTGGGAACTAAGCAGTTAATGGTATAAAGGAAAAAATATTGTTGACGCCTGACAAAGAAAAGGACCTATCGATTGTCCCTATTCCGAGCATGCTTGCCATACAAAGTTCACGTACAGCTTGCTTTGCAGTACCTTTTGTGTCCCAACCTTGAAAAGTATGTTTACACTGCGATCTAGCTGTGTTTTTTGGTGATATTAGTTAACGTTACTTGCACAGTTCTCACAGCGTATATAATACAAACATCACCAAAGAGGAAGTATCGGACGTAAGGACTTAAAAAACTTTGCAAAAGGAATAACTAAGTCGTCAACATCTTTCACATGCACAATTTGAAGCCATAAGTCAATCAGCCAGTGCTTGGTCGTATGGACGTAAACTCAAGTCGAATATATAGTTCGAACTGGAAACTGAACAAATTTTTAATATCCTGCGCAACGTTTATATATTCAAATATGATGTTTTGCTTTGGTAAGTTTATCCTTCAAATCACGCGTCTTTTATTGTGAAGGCCACGCTTAAATGTCTACAAGTAGTACATGGTGAATTCATTGCAATTATGACAGCTTTCGAAACTAGAAGGCTTGGTTTATGAAAGGGGGGTTTATGGTCGGTCTCTCGTTTATTTGAGCTTTTATTTAAAAATTTTTAGGGACTTAACCATTGTACAGTGACATTCACACACATATTGCATGAGTATGCATCATGTACTGTACATGATTGAATTGTTAAAAATGTGACCGAATGGAATTGTTAAAATAGTAAAACGTCACCTGTTAATAGTACTAGCTTAATCACAGAATGAAAATAATGTCTGCCTTGAATCTTGTATGCAATGTACTATAAAGCAATAAAGTGCTACTGTATAAGCCTTTTTATCGTCTTTCTGTAGGCCTACATAACATATCCTCTAGGAACTACAATGTAGGCTTATTTTAAAAAAAAAAATTTTTATTTTTTTATTTATTCTGTTTTTATCAAAACTGAACAAATAATCTTCAGGTTTTAAATCTCTATTCTGCTATATACATGACTTCTCTCCTATGGTGCCACTAATGTGAAAGTTACATTAATAGCAGTGTTCTCAAATACATTTGTATGGTGTAAACATGGTGCAATAATGGTGCAAAATAAAACTGACTTTAAATTTGCTTTAAATTTGAAATATCAAACATTTCAGGAAAGGTATCTAACAAAACTCATGTACAGTATATCATAAGGCCCATGTACTGAAATGTTTCAAGTCGGAGATGCATTGACCTTTTGGTCTTCAGTGGCGAACTGAGTTCAGACCAATATACATGTTAAGGTTTCTACTTGTCAAAGAAAAATGTTGTGGACTAACCATGTATGATATATTACCTTTATGTAATAAATACTATCAGAATCATTGTCATTAAATTAACTGTCAGAATTAGGCTAAGAAAAACAGATCTGGTCACCTGATAGTCGTACCACAAAGTGCATTGTCTACTGTACATGTATCTGAAAGTGTATGGCATAAGAATTGTTTTGAATGAGAAAAGCAAAAAAAGTCTGAAAGTCTGGTTAAATATACTGTAGCATAAAAACATGAAAAGTCTCTCTTTATTAGTGTAAAGGATATTTTTTTTATTAAATCTTAAATTTTATTGTACAATGAATAAAATTCAACAAAAACATATTCCAGAAGCGAGTCTTATTCTAAATTTATGTGCAGATAGGTTATCAGTAACATGACTCAAGATATGCTAGAAAGAACCAAATAATGGTCACCCAAGCTGAGACATCACACATTTTTCATTTGACACCCTCTAAACATCTTCCCACACTTTCCCATACCAAGGCATTTAATTGTCTGTCGTATAAAAGTCTTTGCACATGTATGTGTTGTGTTCTTTGAAAACTATGAGAAATTTAAAACTTTCTTAAATTTGAGGACACTGATGTCAATTAACGTTTAATTAACTTTCAATGAAGGGATTTTCATGCATGCAGTTCTCGTTAACATGTACTGTTTAACTGAGCAGCCAGATTAATATCTATAAACAGCCATGATTTGGTATGACCTTGCCAGGTAATTGATTTATCTACAGAGACAAAAGTCACACTTGAAAGCTTTGACTGAAACTTCAGACAATATGGTGGACGTGAAGTACGTGTCTGTGAAGTGTTGGTAGAATATATACACACACATGGAATGGTAGAGACCCAGTGTATGCAGGGCCTATAAATGCAATCTGAGGGGTTCAGTTTTTATAGGGCATTGGTTTCCAATGACATTGCAATTTACTGTTTTTTTCCCATGGAATCCAGCTGGGGAGCTGTGTAGCTTTTCAGATCCAAGTAAACTAACAATTAAGTTAATAGTTCTCTTTTTTACCTGGAAGGGGAAATATTTGCGACAGAATACCGAGAAATCGTAATGAGAGTTCTGTGTTGAATTCCTTCCCTGCTGTTCGTAAAGTGTAATTCTTTACATATTATTCGAAGGATAGTAGAGTATTGGTTCATTTAAATTCTCCTCAGGTGGTTTTAGGAATTTCCCAGACCCTGTGGGATAAAATTTATGTACATGCAGATGGATATCGATTACAAGTAAATTATTTAACGTCAGGTTCATAGTTGAAGCTAGAAATTCTGAGAGGTGGAGGGGGTCTGGTGGGGGTTGCAACTCTCCCTGGAAGACCATGTGTCCTGGGCCTATAAATCACTGCCCAATGTCTCTTTCTACCAAATATACCATTTTAAAGGATTGAATCAGTCTTAGATCATCTTGCCGTTATAGATCTGTTTTAGCAAATAGCCCCCAATCCCCCCCCTCCCAAAGAAACAAAAAATTGCTTAATTGTCCATAGTTATGTCAATAACATCAGGCTACAGTGATAACCTCTATAGATATGTTAGAATGTTGAATTTACTTCGCACTTTGCTTACCTGTCTCCCCACAACCTTAGCATTTTCATTCTACCTAGAGCAAACTGGTAACCTTCTATCACTGTGCGCCCTCTATGT
Organism: Apostichopus californicus; assembly: GCA_020650975.1. Taxonomy (NCBI): domain Eukaryota; kingdom Metazoa; phylum Echinodermata; class Holothuroidea; order Aspidochirotida; family Stichopodidae; genus Apostichopus; species Apostichopus californicus. Next base: position 4,718 of record JAIPMN010001183.1, on the reverse strand, counting down.
CTGGACCTCTTAGGTCAATGCCCTTCCTTCTCATTCTACCACCCAAAGTGCCTTGACGTCCATTTTGTGCGTGGAAATGTTTGCTATCTTCAATTCGTAAAGGGATGTGGCATGTTTCCTGTAGTTAATAACCTTGATGTATTTATTCTAGCCCTGAAATGCAGTCCCTTCTTTGTAGTTGTATTGACGCTAAGGCCTGTAATGACCTTTACAAGAAACAAATCAGAAATATATTTTGTTTATCATAATCAGTTCTTTTCTTCAAGTTGTTTTCATAACCAGTCTTATCTCATTTAAAAGTCACCTAAAACGTTTTCTAATTTCAAAGTATTCAACCGACGACTAATTTGTTATAAATTTGTTATTTGCCTTTGTGTTATACTTTTTGCATCTGCATAATTAAGTGTAATTGTCTATTGTTGATGTTTCCTTTTGTCTGTTTTCCCTATATCTGTCTTTTGTTCAAGGGGACCTTACATAAGCTAGTTATAGCTTCTTTGACTCCCCTCAACCTATTTTATCATTTACATTCATCATTTCTTTAGTTTCCACCTTATCCCACATTTTTGTATAACTATTCATACTTATTATGTAAAGCGACGATGGTTGAAATAAAAAAAAAAATAAATAAAAAAAATAAAAATAATAAATAAAATTCAAATATTTTTACTTCTTTGATAGGTCGTGTTGATGGCCCATGCCCTCAAGCGGATCTCTTATGCCACTTGTGATCCCGACTTCAAACAGTTTGCATTTCTTGCCAGGAACCCAAAGGGACCAGTCGGCATTCAGTATTGCCACGTTTTCATCACGTCAGAGAAGTATGAGGTAAACACTTGAAAATTTTACGGGTCAAAAACACGAAAGGTGACATAATTATTTATTATTTATTTATTGGTGCTCTATTCACCAAACCTACACATCTCTCCTACAGTGTACATATAGGGTGTTCTATTCACCAAACCTACATATCTCTCCTACAGTGTACATTTTGAAAATTGGTCATTGTTATTTTGCCCTGAAATAGTACTCAGAACTTAAAAATATGCTGGCACACTGCATCTCAGGCCACTTCAAATGACAACTTTATAAATCCATCTTGGATGAAAGTTCAAGTGTATCAAAATGGCTTTATTCAAGGTGCAATGGGATAAAGTATTTGTGGCTATATAGTACGATATTAGTGATAAGAAGCCACTCCAGTTCATCCATTCTGCATTTAATATTTTTTTCCACTGAATTTTGAATATCAATCTTTCATTCAATTAAGATACATCCTGGCAATCTGCATGTTAATGAGCCTGCCTGTAATTATGTCAGCCCGAGCTACTTAGTTGATGCACTATCACTACCTCTTGTCTTGTGTAAGCTGCCGGGGTCTAGCAGAATGGATGGTCAGGTTATTGCCGACATGTCATGTGTGACCATCTAGAAGGTTTATTTACATGAGGGCTGTCTTTATTTACTTCACACCTCTCTTACCTGTCTCCATACTACATTTGCACTCAAATCAACCTTTGCCTTCCAAAATTTGATATTACATTTTAGCAGTTTTTGAGAGCTGCCCATACCTGTTTCAAGATTTACTTCGCTCCATGCTTACCTGTCTCCTCACAACCTAAGCACCTCATTCTACCATGTCTAGTATGCCCTGGTAATCTTTGAACACTGTGCACCCTCAACGACCGGCTCCTCCGGTCGTTGCCCTTCCTTCTCATTCTACCATCCAAAGTGTCTACACATGCGTTTTCGTAGTGGATAGTAAATCTTACGGGAATTGCCGGGATACATTGGATTTTTACCTTCTATACATCCTTATGATTTCTAATCAAAAGATCCATGACCTTCCCTGACATTTTCATTCTGATGTCATAGATTGTCTACATAGTATATTTATACCCTCACCCCTCAAGTACTACAGTATAGTGGAAGATTTCAGCACTGGTGTGACCGTTTGGGGGATAGGTAATAATAATTGACAGAACTTTGTTTAAATAACATTTCTGCTAGGTCATTCTATAAATAAATATGTAAAAGTGTCCCGACTGCGGTATTACGTAGAACAGTGGTATGGAGAACACCCTGCATCTCATCCACTAACTGAAGAATATTTTAAAACTGTCATTAATTGTTGGTGTCTCCATTGGTTACCAAAGTTTACCCATAAAGGGAGCTCCCATTGTCCTTTGGGAATATTGGCATTTTGCACATGTGATATTTTTAATATACATTTCAAGTCAACGGTTTCATCTTTTCATAGTTGATATGCACCACGTTTCTTCTGTAAAGTATTTATTCACACACACTCGAACAAATGTATACGCAAACCCAAACACACAGAGAGATACATATCTGAGACGGCGCTGCCAATGTATTTATATAGTTTATATCCTACTGATGATGATGATGTACAGTATGTATAGCAATGGTACTTGTCACACTGACTATAAACAGCCATCAACCCTGAAATATTTCATCTGTACATTGCCTGTATAATTAACTTAATTGTTGCCTTATCAACAGTAAAAAAACTTGATCAGATTTCTTTAATATTCACTGTGGGGGGTCGGCTGATAGTGAGTGCGGGTGATGTAATGTCAGAGACCAACAGCTGACTGTCGATATATTAAAAATAAATCACGCATGACATTTACTAATTTTACTCAATTGTGTTAAACAGAGTGTATTCATTCACTGCTGTATATTCCATTTATTCATTGCATCGTTCTAACATTACAATTGAGATTCCAAAACAATTTTCTTTGTGCAAAGTTGCAGTTGATAGTTTACCAAATTGTGCAGTCAATTATATCGCCGAATTATGTCAGATTTTCATAGTCTGTTCCTGCTGTTCATAATTCATTGCACATTGTAAATGACCTTTGTAGGTCATCAAATTTGATCCCTAAATTATGCTAGACTGTCAGAAAATGGTCACTCATATTTTGATAAACTTGTTATTGCAACATTGAAAATCATCTTAATTGAGAAAGAGGTGACCTTAGTTCTTTAACCGGTTTCTATTTCGTGTAATAAATGATTTTCAGGATACAACAGTCTCTCTTTATTTGTTATTTTGGGGGCTATACACCAGCGTGTGACCTCCAGCAGTTGTTAAATCATACTTCCCTACATACACGTTGATCATTGTTGCACAATGTCTACATACCTCTGAGGATGTATTTTTCGGGACACAAGGGTATCTCTTTATTCCGTTTCTCAGTGTCGTTCGGAAAGCACGGTAGGAATCGACCGTGAATAACAACAACTTGCAGGGGTTTTTAATATGTGTGCCAACGGCGAGCCATGGGACGCAGAAATTAATTTATCTTCTGTATCACAGCTTGGCATTGTAACTAGAGATGACTTCCCTGTCATGCATTGAGACCACATACGGCTAGGATGAACTATGCAGGGCTGCTGTCTTGTTGAACTTTCCCATGAGAAGACAAAACAATTCAGGGGGGGGGGGGGATGGAGGCTCAGTTGATACATACAAATATTGACTCGTTTTCCAA
>JAIPMN010001182.1:12146-65887 GCA_020650975.1 Apostichopus californicus | reverse complement strand
CCCCCCCCCCCCCCAATCAAATTGGGCTCCTACGCCTGTGGTCCTGTAGACATGCTTGAAGCTATCCTTGTCGGATCTGAAAGATCAAGCCAAAGAATAAAATACACGGAATGCTGTGACGTTAAATATGACTCAATCTGATGTAGCAGCTGACCAGCTGACCATACCAGGGAGCGTATCGTCAGTTGACCCGAAAATGTATAGGCGTGAGAAAACGTTGTCCTATACCGCAGAAGGTGTATAATTTCGGGTTGGTAAGACTTTTGCAAAGTCTCTTTAGCTGAAGTTTATGTGTTGCCGAATTTCAAGTTATATGTCCTGTGCACATTCATCCCAACTGGCTGTACCCCCGGCTCCGTTACACGTTGTATCGTTAGAGAGGGAGGGGAACAACATTCTCAACAGCGGGTCTCAAATTTCCCAGGCTGGAAGATAATATATATAAACAGAGATGGATGGATGCACCTTTTTTTGGGGGGGGGGGGAATTGGTGACCCATGCCAGACTTACATAGTATAATGCTGTGATGTTATATTAAGAATTGTTCAAGTCTTTAGTTTTTGTCTAAGACGGAATTACAAGACCATCTTTTAAACCAGTCCGTGGAGTTATTCTTCATAGTTAATCGTCACTGTTACATGTTTTACATTATTATATTTGTATATAGTCATAATATTAATACTTAATTGGGTTAAGTTTCTTCTCTTTCAATACCACTAAGAGCTCACACAACTTATTGAACCTTTTAACATACCGATACCGTACGGGTTTGCATTACTTACTTTATAAGAATTGAATTTCAAGAAACAATCATTTCATAATACCAGCAGATTTGATCTGTTATTGTCAACTGAGCCGCATCACGTGCATATGTTACATGTATTCCAGTAAGCCTATACTATTGGATATACTAGACTTGCTACACAATAGTGCTTGTTTATTTGTTTCGGGTATGACTGCCTTTTTTCTTCTTCTTCCAAGCTCTTGCCTTACTGTTGTTGGAAGTATCCCTGCCAACACCCAACCCTCTCCCCCAACACCCCGCCACCCCCTTCTTATGGTATAATCAGTCCATTTTGCTCTGGTTACTACACTCTCGGATTACCTTTATACTCCCAAATTTGGAAGCCGCAAAGATATAACGTATCAGCCTAATTTCCTAGAAAACAACCAACGATTCCTATTTACTTGGGTTTAATATTTGTTCTAGTTTACTGATGTAGCATTTTACACGCCACGGGTTTTCATATGATAATCGTTAGACGGTACGGTATCGTATCGTTTTTATTTCAATTTTTATTTTATTTTTTTATATTTTTTTTACGTTGGTTTGTTTTGTGTTTGTTAATCAGCTATAGCCGTCTGACTGCTGCCTTGTCTAACTATTGCAATCGAAGGACCCTGGGGCATGTACTACTTATTCAAAATATATCTACTGTTTGTTAATCAACATTATAGATAACTTAGTTGACTAAATTCAGGTGACCGGCTATAAATTATGTATGGAATGCTAAATCCTTGTCGATCTTACACTATATAACTACACACTTACACACTTGAAAATGACAAGCTGCTACTAACAAATCATTAAAAAAATAAAAATAAAAGGGGGAGGGGTAACCTTGCGAGCATACACATGCTGTACTCTCTATACCCGTTCTCAACCTCCCCCGCGCTTTCGTCTGGTCACCGAACAAAAAGTACAATTCTTTTCTGGCAAGTGACCCAAACCCCGTCGGCTTTCTGTTCCCATCCCAACGTTTTGGAAGCATGAAAAACATAGACACTACATAGACAAAACAAATTTGATTTTGGCTGGGACCAAATTAAAGATGCAACTTATTAATTGAACGGAATTGTTTCAATTCAGGGACACTATCGTCTCTGTGTAAATCCCCTCCATAAACTCCCTCATTCTTTACAGATGACAAGTTTTCGTGTAACTATATGATTCAAGAGGGAAACGTTACTCTCAGCGTGCGTATAACTGTTTTTACACGTTTGTAGGCTCTATAACCGCAACAGTTTCTCTTCTTATAATAGTACGATTGTGGTGGGGTGGTAGGATGTATGGTTGGGGGTGGGGGGGGGGGGTGACGGGACAGTCTTATCAAAGTCTGAGTATATACAACACGTATGGAAACTGTGTTTGCACTGATTATCCACTTGAAATTCACATCACTTATTACGTATTTTACACTCAGGTACACTGAACCTCATGTCAGGATATACACTAAGACCATAACAAGACATATCGTTTTATATTATTAACAAGAGTCACCACAAGATAGAACCAAGGCCCGAAAATGAAAGGTCATCTCAACTGCATTCCCCCTTTTACATCGAGACTGTGACTGTGCCATAATGACTGTGCTACCATCCGACATCAATTGACGTATTCGTAAGGGAATTGAAACTGATAAACTTCATATTATGTTCCTCTCGGTGGTTATCAAATTAAACTTTAAACATCACTTCGGCATATATAGGCCTGTACGTAGTTTACACTCAGGGAAACTGAACCTCATGTCAGCATATACACACTATAGACCATAACAAGACAATGTCTTTTTATCATCTCAAGATAGAACCAAGGCCCGAAAATGAAACAAATCAAGGTCATCCACTCTCAACCCCATTCCCCCTTTACATCGAGACTGACTGTGCCATAATGACTGTGCCATGCACCATCACCTCAATTGACGTATCGCGAGTCCCTTTGAAGGGGAACTGAAACTGATATACTGTACGTTATGTTCCTCTCGATTGTATATTAAAGGCTTAATTATAAAAGTTTCGTTGATCAAAGACTTTGTGCAGAGAGTATATATACAAGCAAAATTGTATACGGACCTTCTTGTACAGTTAAACTTAACAAACCTAAACGTACTTTTACAGGCGACCAAATATTTGCTGCCCATAGAATATGTACATAGATAGCTACTTTGTGTGTGTGTGTGTGTGTGTGTTGGTAATATACGCTTCATTGATTATGGCTATAATACATCCAGGCCATATCCAGGCACGCTGAAATCCTGTCTCAGTCACTCGGAGCCTGTTTTTCAAACATGGTCTTGTTGTATATAGTCGCATTGTATAGTAAAACGCCGGGCCTTTATTTCACAGTAGTGATATTTATTCGGCCTTTTGGCTAAGATTATGTGTAGTATCTGTTCCCTTTCGAGGGGAATCGGGATACACACCCGACGATGATGACACAGTCACAGTCCCGATGCAAGGGGACTGGGGTTGAGAGCGGATCAGTCGTTCGGTAGTTGGGTTTTCGTGCCCAGGTTATTTCCTGGGTGACTTTTCTTGTACAAAGTATTAAAACTTATATGTAGCAAAGGTGACCTTTTTTCTCTCAATAAAATCATGATAAACGGTACGGACTATAGACTATACTAGTCTAAATGAATGGTCACATTTTCCGATGTAAGATAAGGAGATTGTAGATTATACAGAGTAGAACCTATACCAGTTCGGTGAAATAACCTTTTTAAGATTTATCGGGATACTCCGGTGAAAGACAATGTTACACTTAGCATCATGGAAAAGAAAAATGTTCTACATTGTTAGTTGAAAACCTCCACCGCAATATCTAGTCCATACTGCCAGATATGGTAGATTAATTGTAACCTATTTTGACTGGCTTTTCTAAAGTTTAAACCCTCGATTTCTTCCCTGGATTCGAGCATAATTTATTGTAGTAGCTAGGTGCAGGGTCTGGGATGTTATATGATGACAAATGTTGTTCAAAAAGCTGTAATTTTCTGATATAATTTTTCTTGTTGATATATAATTGACGCCTTTTAAATTTGGAATGTTTGCTAAGCTGTCAATTACGGTTCGTTGTATTTAGAACTTCATTAAAAAAGAAAACAATTTTTGGGTAGACATAGTCATTTCCTCTGTGAATTTGTGAGTTAAAAGTTACAAAGAAAGACTTAAAAGACTTAAAAAAAACACATTTTCAGCTGAACCACCCAAGATGACATTCACTTTGCTGTTGCCAGACTGCATATAGAAAATATCATCAAATTTGGAAAAAAGATAAGAAACATATCTTCGCCATACAAATACTATAATGATGCAGTTTTCACCAAAAGATGCAACCATTAATCACCATTTAAGTAAGCAATCACCATAAGACTTCATATCCCAATTATCCCTTTAAGAGTTTTCACCAAACCGTTAATTTATTTTTCATACCTTTTACATATCTTATTTCATGTTATTGCCTTTACCATATAGGCCTCATCGAAATCATGTGCATACCAGGAAATAAAAAAAAACCCAAGACATTTCCAAAGGCCTGATATCATTATGTTATTAGCATGTACGAACTAATAGATAACACAGGACACAAATATCGTACATATAGACTACTAGAAATATAATGCATGTTTCGGCAAAATTCTAACGTGCATGCCTACTATAGGCTATATGTTGTGTTACGATACTTGCAAATCCCAGTCGCCGTTCTATCTAACAAAATATATAATTCACTTGCCAACAAAATAAATTTTAATGGCAGAAACAGAATTAACAGCTGGTAGGCTTCGGTAGGCATATTTCAAATCAGTTATTTACGCATCAATCGTGATCCGTTCACAAGTATTTCTATGCTGGAATTATCGTACATGTATATGCATGCAAAGGAGTATAAAGCTATCGATACTTACGATTTTGGCTGCAAGCTTTCCAACGAGAGCTCAACGTTATGGATCACACTGAAAGACAGTGGAAACAGTTTATCCGGTTAGCTGGTTTTAATATCAATATTCTCGGCCACCGAAAATAGCATATTCGCGGAAGCAATATAAGCTAATACAAGTGTGTATGTATACGCTAAATCCGCGGTGGTTCGATCCAGGTCTGGTATAAACTAGAAACAAATAAACTGCCTTTCATTCACCGAGACTGCGTAAGCACGGTCTGCCCAAACGATCACTAGTTTGGCGCTGATGCACGGGCACGGTGTTTACGATGTTGTAAGAGCTACTGTTCAAATATACAAAGCAGCGTACCGTATAAGAAACAACTAAATTTGATTGAAAAGGAAACGCTTTTGTCAAATAAATTCTTAGTGGGACTGCCAGGTGGACTTAACTGTAGCATATTTATGCATTATACAAGTAGTAAACATTATTGAAAAGGAAATGATATACGTTCGTCTATATGCCTGTTAATAATAACATAGATGTATAGGCGTACTAGACTGCTGGATGATCACAATTTGTATAACTTGAAAATACGTCGATATTTTGTTTTTCCTTTTTTATTTTGTCGGTACTGTCTTCGAATCTCCAAACTAAACTGTAAAGCTCGGATGAATAATGTAAAATCCGTGATGACAAATTATCAAGCGATCGTAAAACACCGGAATTAGAAGGATGGACAAACGGAAAGCTGAGCTCCTTTCGTTTGCTGGTATAATACACACACATCACGTAAATCTAATGAGTGTGTGGTATATCAGTGATCAATGGTCCTATAAATAGGCCAGTGTGATCTTGAGTCATCGTCTAAGTTAGTGAGCGGAACTTGTTAAATTGTTGTATTTTTATGGGGGTTTTTTTAGGTCATCAATACCGGTACTGGCCCCAAAGTAAGCTATGCTAGAAAATGTAGTAAACCAAGAAATGGTCTCTCGTGCCAAAACGTCAACGGACATCTCTGACAAAAAAAATTGCACTTATCGAACCATATAATTGCGGCAGTGAAACTTCCTTGGCGTTGCAGTGGGAATAATTTGGAGCAGGCCATATATAAGCAAAATAGACAGCTGGTGGGCCTATTGTTTCTTATTGTAGCAATTATTCTATCATACTTTTATAATGTACTTTGCTGAAAATTATTCCCAAGTGTTGATGAAGGTTATTATAGCCTATGATAAATTAAATAAAGTTAATAGTAGTAAATAGTAGTAAAGTTAATAGCAGGGCCGGATTTACAATTGGACTAGATGATCCCGGGCCCGATCTATCTTTAGTTCCCTTAATAGGAAGGCGAACCAGACGGAAAAGAGGGGCCGAGAAAGGGAAATTGCCATAAGAAAGCAATTCACCGAACATTTGTAAATAAACAAATATTCTTGAAAAGAATTTTTTCCCACTAAAATACATTGGTTTGCATAAAAATAGATGAAACTCCGATGACACGTTTTCCAAGCCTGTATTGTATTTAGCGGTTTGAACCCGAAGGTCAATGATTGAGAGTTTGTAAATTAACCTTTCTTTAATTTAATGCAATATGTTTTTGATGATAATTATACAAGTAGTTGTTTTCAGCCGCCTTGTCTTTGCAGTTAAATTAAGCCGCACGCTTTTATAATACACTTTGGAGAGTGACGAAAGAGAAGTCATTATACTCACTAGGGGAGGCAAGATGGGAGAATTGGGAGGGGTGGAGGGGTGGGGTCACACTGGCGGATCCAAGGGGGGGGGGGCCATGCCCCCCCCCAAAGGTGAGCCAAAAAGTGTTTCCGAACATCCGCTAAATCATATGATTGGAAATTTAAAAAATCGAGAGGAATAGCAGTGGTAGACTAGTCTAAACCTTTTCGTTTTCTGGTTTAAAATTAAATGTATGAGCATGAGGATTAACAGTTTATCACCATTTTGCAGTTACAGGCTGGTTGTAAGAAATTTATAACCTATGAGAAATAAAATTTCTTGAGAAAGATGATCCCAAATTTGTTTTATAAATATTTTAGAAAATTACACCTGTGAAACATTTTTTTTAGAAGTAAATTAACATCACCATTGTACACTTTTGTCGCACCAAATTGCATCTGAGGGCATTCAGCAATAGAAAATTTTCACCCCCTCCCATTAGACCCCTCTCCCATTTCACTCTAATGCCACTTTGGCCCCTCCCAAACAAAGGCCCTGGATCCGCCAGTGGGTGGGGAGGGGGGTAAAGTTGGAATTTTCGAAGAAACACCGACAGATATATGCGCCTGTGAACTTTTACGTAGTTCTTGACATCAATAAGTTGTAATGTTAGGTCTTCAAAGGTTTAGAAGAAAGTGACCGGTACCAAGTTGAAGTGAGAGTCTAACCACAGTTCATACAGGAAAAGAATTTGAAATACAAATAAGGCAAGGGCATTAATTTGAATAGTAAAAGAGATATTTTACTACGATAAGAAAAAAAAAAATAAACACATCTGATATATACCTTTCCAGTAATGGAACGAGTGACAAGGCGACAGTCGGTAAAAATAGAGGGCGTCATCATCATTGAAAATTATGTAGGTTGCATCTGCCATCTAAAAGGTTTGAAGATTGTCGCGTAGAAAGGATCCATTTCGTAGCTGCGGATTATTGGAGATTGCGGGAGGGGGAGGTATCATATTACAACACTCTATTCGCTCACAATTCTGTAATAATTGGATCAAACCCAGTCTAGAAGTTCATTGGTTGAAATACAGCTGCATCAACGGAGGGAGTGTTTCAAGTCATTGTGGACGGCCTCATGTTCCACGCCTTGCATGTTTCTTCTGATTACACCACTCCTCTACACACGAAGAACCAGTAAGACTTGGTTCAAGTCTATTCTGTTTCTACGCTTGGGTTTATGATTGACCTACAACATTAACAATGTAATTTTTTGTTCTCCTTTCATGGGAGAAATACTACATAGATATCTTTGTGATGAGATCTGGATGAAAAGAATGCATGGCCAAAAAAGTAAAAAATATGAAAACCACAACGTAATAAGGGGACACAAAACATAGTGAAAAATGAATAACATATCCTTACCGAAGTTGTACAGAGCCATATTCTTGACAAAATTTTATTTTTTTTGTCTCATTTCTTACAAGAGCGATTCCAAGCTGTACACACTATACAGAGACATCATCATTATTGTATTACTCCGCAAAGAAGCTAAATTTGACAAATATAAGCATCGAAAAATATCAAATTCAAGAAAGAAAGAAAAACATAAAACTTAGGATAGTGTTCTGAAATACGGGTTCACATGACACATCTCGTGGAACTAAGACGGTAATTTTTTCCCCTCTAAAACCTCTCCGTCGTTTGGTATCCATTGCAAAAACACCTTTTTCATGCACCACATGGTTACCCCGTCTGATTCCTCCTGCTAAAACCCTCATTGCACCCATACTCAGTATAGAAATGATCACCACATGCCCTGTACGAGCAAAATCTTAGACGTTAAAATATATTTTAGATGGTGCTAACAACATTCAATCTGTAGTCATTCTTAACAGCTTACTCTTAAATTTAGCGGCATTATTTATAAACTTTTTCTTCTCTCTCTTTTTTTTGGTTCGATGGCAGGGGGTTAAGGCACTGCTCTGCACGGAATAAATTAGGCTGAAAACTCCACTCACTCCTTATTATGTCCTAAGAGTGAATACAAGAACAAAGTGACCAAGTGCCTTCTCAAAGAACTGACCACCTCCCCCCCCCCTACCCTCAACCAGTCAGACCTCACAAAAGCTTTATACAACAGAATCAATACTAGAAAGAAAAGAAATACCATCTTAAAAATCAGTTCATCAGGTGAAAGCGATGCCCCCTTTGTTTCACTCTTTATTCCCCTCCACCTCCCCCCCCCACCCCACACAGAAGCTCCCCCCCCCACCCCACACAGAAGCATTTGAGATAATAAAATGAAATTTTTGCCCAATACCCCACAAGTTTAAAGCTAAACGAACCTCAGAGCCTTAATCCAACTCTAGTTTCATAAGAAAAAAAAATTACACCAAGAATCTTGCAGATCGAGGTCAAGTTTAAGGGTGGATAAACTTCATCATCAGAGATAAACATTTGTGAGAAATTTCTTACACCATCCTCCAACAGTGAGTCAACAAAACAGGCCTATTCAAGAGCTGAGATTCCCCCTCACCCCTCCCTACCACACACTTCCATTAGTCATGGCTACATTCGTTTAAACCTCCCTCGTCCAATCCATATTCCAAATATTAATAACACAATTGGTAAATATTGATAATGAGTGATGTAAACAGAGATCTATTCTTTTAAAAATTATTCGTTGGGATATGAACAAGGCAGTTGGAGCCAAAGTATTTGTACCTATTTTTTATTGAAATCTAAGTGAAAAATGAAAAAAAAAAAAAGATAAGAAGATATGAGTGACCAGATTAATGGGGTGGTGACTGTCTGAACACAAAGGGGGTGAAGCAAAGAAAGACAGCTACCATCAGTCATAAATATGATGAAGAAATGAACCATAAAGATCATTAAAATATTAGACATAATCATAGGAATACATGAGACATATTGTTGGTTGAGTAAACGTAGCATCAAAATGATTAATCAATAACACTCAAAAACAAAAACAAAGAGAGTTCTCGCATTATAAGTCTGTGCACTTAAAATAAACAGCACAATTTTACTTTTAAAACTTCTAATCAAAATTCCAAATTTTGCTGTCAACAAAAGCAGAAAGAAAGAAACTTCAAGTAAAAAGAAAAAAAAACATACATGACACTAATATTTTTAAAAACCTTAAACAAGTCCAAGAAAATTGTTTACATTCCAAACTACCCTAGCATTTTTTTCATACGAATGCTAATTGCACTTAAGGGTGTATATAGCAAAGACCACGCTAAATTCCTTACAGAAAGAAGAATAAAAGAAAGAAAAAAATGATAACATATATATATATTATACAACGAATCAAGAAATGCAATTCGGGTTCGCACAGTTTACTCTACAACGAGAACAGTCGCAGAGGAAGTTCTACTCGAATGGCTTGATGTTATCTCGAAAAGTACGTCCACATGGGATGCAACAAAATCAAAGGCTTTATATAAAATGTGAATGAGTAATGACCAAGCAATAACAGATTTGGACAATCAGAATAAAGGCCTTTCTGTAGAAAAACCATTTTTTTCCAGGATGTATGCATGTGGTTACTGGGAATAATAAGACCTTAGCTTCAATTTGTCCAGACAGATTGCAAACAGGATTTTTTTTGTGGTTCCTGAAACTATAAATCTCCCATGGGCAGTATTTCCAGGATTGAGCTGTCTTGTATGCAGTATCTTGGTAATGTTCATCTACGACTCGTTAAAAATCAAAGACCGAGTGTCCTAAATCTCTTTTGCTTCGGTGGAAAAGTACAGATATTTTTTTCACCTCAGAAAAAAATGTGAGGATCACAACAGTTACATCCTCCTCCTCCTTGCCTAAAATCTGCCCCCCCCTCCCCCTGCCTCTCTGGCCCAAAAAAACTTTTCATATTTGTTCACAGAATCTAGGACATTCAATGTACAACATGCAAGAACCCAGAGAAATTACTACGAGAGCATAATTCTAAAAAAAAAAGTTGTCTTTGTGACGTTTGTTAAAATTTCAAGAATTTTCGATCATTCTCAAGTCTATGTCGTCATGACGACGTACAAGGACATCAAGTGCAGCAGACAGGGGGAAATTAGCTGTAATCACATCCATATTTCATTTCTAATCCATGTATTGGTCAAAAAATCAAGTACACTGTCTTTCCAGCAGAATTGTAACAAGTCTCTTTTTATTTTATCGGGTCGAGTCAAGTCATTTCCACCAATTTTTAATTTTACAGACTTGAGTCGAGTTAACGTCTCGAGTCTCTGTATTCATCTCTAAAATGGGGGGAGGGGGGAGGGGGAGGGGGGGCTTGAGACTCGTCACTTAACTTTCAAATAATGTGACTCTAGTCCTGACTTGCTACAGCACTGGTATCAAGTCCATGGTATGTTAACTTAAACAGCACTTCTTGTTACTTATCAAGGGAAATGCAGACAGTGACCAGCGGTTCATTCCAGTGTTACAAAAAATAAATCATTTCTTGAGCACGACCCTTGCTGTATCACCACCGCACTGCTACTTTGGGCGCATGCCTCAACGACGTTCTGATTTCCGACAAATGGCTCGAGGGGTCGACGCACTTTGTGGAATAGCATGATTTCCACGGAAACTGTTTCTTTCGTTGATAATCGATACAAGGTAGGTACGTCACAAAAGAGGAGAATATGAATAATAGGAAAAAAAATGTGTAAACAAGTCGTCTTGCATAAAGTTAAAAATTTTACGAAAAATTTTCCTTCTTGACCGCGATAAAAATGAATGAACACTCTACAAAAATTAAAATTCAACTAACCGAAAAAATGTACCTGGATATATAAACGTCCTCAAATATTTTGTGACATTTACTTTCTTTGTGAGATTCTTCAAGTGAGAGGAAAGTTACACTAACTATCTAAGCTATTGCAGTGAATTTTCAATGCTGTTGTTCCCTGCATATGTCACCCTCGTCGCTGTGTTGGTTCAACGAGTAGCTTCACTACATTTGCTTCTTCTTGACCCCTAACCTCTCCCTGATTGAAATATTTCGTCTTCACTTTCTACGAGACGAGCCGAAGAGCCTCGGCTAGAGCTTGCTGCTGTTGCGCACTGAGCTGACCCAGACAGGTAGACCAGACTTCACCATTACTCTGAGAATTCAAAGGTGAACGGAAAGGAATTTAATAGTGAAAGTCTCGTGTAGCATATTGTAACAAGTCCAAGTTTATTACGTTTCGTCAAGCTACTCCCCAAAAGAATGACTGTTAGCATTCCGCCGCGACTTTTTAATAAACGTTAGGTATAAATTTAACGATTTATCCAAAGGAAAATCTATGTCCATGAACAAAAGAAGGCACATATCCTTGACATATGTATCCATACTACAGCAAACATGTCTTGACAACAAATGCACAAATATTCGATGACTTTACTTACAGCGTTACCACCGATGGCTTCAAACGTTCAAAATTTAGTTGTGGCAACAACAAAAAATGATACATGTAATGGTTATTGAACAAAATACATAACAGACATATTCATGAACCCATATATCAATATATCAAAAATACTTACCAAAAACATTAATGTTACTTTGATGATTTCTACAGTATTTCCAACAATAGTGTGTCAAAAATTTGAATTCTTCTTAACACAGAACAACAAACTTTCAGAGGCTTATTTCTCCTTCTTTTGAAGGGAGGGGGAGGGATGAGGGGGGAGAGGGATGAGGGGGGGTTGGAACTTGCAGGAGATTGTTAGTGAATATCTCAAAGGATGGGAATCTCACCATAATTTGTCGCACGATCATGGCGCACCTACGCAGTACTTCCTCATCCTCCTTCAGTCCCTCCTTGATAAAAGTTTCGGCAAAGACGGCCAAGACCATCGGCAGGTTGGAATTATTAGGCCCTAGTATAACGGCGTTATTCCTGGTTAAGATGAAAATACAAAGAATTGATAAGCTTTCATTCAAAAGATTTCATGTGGAAGAAAGAAAAAAACCTTGTCAAAACCAGAAGTACAAAGTTTTCAAGAAATCTTCAGAGACTCTTTAACCCACATTACTTCCAGAACATTCCAACTACAACATCACAAAATGATTTGATGCACAAGAAATAGAAATACAAGAAAATAAAGAAAATTATGTAACTATTGGGAGAGTATTTTGTACTTCGTCAGAGGTTCCGCCGAAATAGCGTGAAATGAAATTATCACATGTTTTGAGCATAGAAACACTGCATTTGAGACAGGCAACAGAATAAGACTTGTAGGGTGCTCACATGTCTTAAAACAAAGGCTATATTTCCACACCTTCCATTCCTCCTAACAATTCACCTCCCTCCCCCCAACACCCTTCAATTCTTCCTCACATTTCAAACCCCCCCCCAACTCGTAAAACTATGCTGTTTCTGCTTCACCCAGTCATTTCAGATAGTCTGGAAACATTGATGAGTATTCATGACTTTCACCAAATAAATGTTGACCTGTGGTGTCACTGCAGACTCTGCAATAATTCCACATTTACATATATTTTTGGCAATTATGGTTTATAATTTTTTGGCAAATTTTGGTCTAGCCAACAAGCAGATAAAAACATCCGAGAAGACGACACTCACGCTTCGATGAGGTCGCAGACGAAACCGAAGACCTGTCCGCACTCTTCACGATCTTCCCAGACGGGCAGCCAGGAGAACCAACGCTGCAAGACCTCGTCCACGTTGACAGAGAGTCGACCTCCGTGATGCTGTAGGATCTTACCGATGGCCGAGATGGCATTCTCCGTGGCGTTGATGTTTTCCTCGGAACGAGACTGGGGTGAGGCGATGACAGCGGAGAGTTGCTCGATGCCACCTGAAAGAGGAGAGAACAGAAACAAAAGGTGCTTTAATTATAAATAATTGGGGGGATAATGAAAAAAAAAGGGGGAAAAAAAAACAAAGAAAAATAATATAAAGATAGAGAAGAAATGTATGATTTTACATTTGACGGAAAATTATGACCTCACATACAATGGTTAGCTTCCTAATCAAAAGCCCATCCGAATTGGCTTAAGGATTACGTCCCAAACATCTTTGTACTGTCTATGTCATTAAAATTTAAAAGTGGACTGAACGACGAGACTGCCAAAGTATTCCATCGATCCGAAGTAAAATACCAACCTGAATTTCAAAAATCTTTCTTAGACATCTATCATGATCATGGAAAAGAATGGGGGGGGGGTGGGGGTGAAAACAAAGTTTACTTGGCAGAATGCTCTTAAACCTACCTGAACAAGCCGGGGCAAAATCAGGTCCACCATATTTACCCAGCATTCCAAAGCCATACGCTGCGGCCTGCCTAACCTCCGGTCTATTGTCGCAGACATACTGGTGTAGCGGTGCCAGAAAGTAATCCTTGTATTTGAATGCATGCTAACCGACACAGAGAACGGTTGAGAAGGAGAATAAAAAAACAAATTTCAGCGATACTTTTTGAGCCAATGAATTGACAGGCATTGATGTTACACGTAACATCCATGTAATGTGTAACATTCATGTAACTTTCGATTAAATGAGTACTTGGGAAATACGCAGACATCACACTAGGGTAACACAACATATTAGTGTTACACACCTTGTAAATAGATTAGCCTAAACAGTTCATAGTAGGATATATGCAGTCAGACATAAAAAGAAAAATGTTGGTAAATTGCATACAATATTGTTTAACAAGAGAGGAGAAACCAGAAAAAACAGACCTCGGTATCAAGCAGTGTCTTACATTGGTGGAAAAAACAGATGGTAGTGTGAGGAAGTGCACAGAGGCACTACTGTAGTGTACACTACTTTAAGATGCTACTTACAGTGAACGAGTTTAAGACACTGCTTTACAGTGCACTACTTTACAGTGCACTACTTTATAGTGCACTACTTTTATACACTACTTTATAGCACTTTGAAAGCAGGTCTAAACCAGACACTTACATAAAACACATATCAGAAACCCTTGATAAGGAAAGGTCTTTGTATGATACACACTTAAACTCTAACATAAAACCACACACATAGATATAGTGTGGGAAGACATATAGAGTGCTACACTAGAATGAGAACTGACAACCGTTAAAACACTAGATATCACTAGAATGAGAACTGACAACCGTTAAAACACTAGATATGAAACAGACACACTGCTGTGTACTGCTGATATATATAGTGTTAAAAGCAAGGAATGGAATATCTGGTAAGATTACTTACAGCTCCTGTGAATTCTATTAGATCATCAAATATACATAGACCCCACTGTCTGTCTGTCCATGGTCTGTCCTGGGGCTGCAATACAAACAGACAAAACAGTTACAACTTTACCTAACATCAAAACTCATATGATGATTACCAAATAAGACAATGTGAGATAGAAGGTGTGATTTTTATTTTAAAGAGAGGGAGGTTGTTATGATGTAACTTTGTTCCTCCACATAGCCTTCTCTGTAAACATACATGCAAATATTTTTATCAAGTATATATTTTCAGTAAAGTACAACATAGCCACTAGATGGAGGTAAGAGGCAGCCAGGAGTGTGGTGGGAAGGGAAGGGAGGAGGGCAGGCGTGTAGCCAGGAATTTGCTAAGGGAGGGGCGGAAACTGTAGGCAAACTATCAGAGCCGTAGATACGGCATTGCAAACTATCTAAGCGTAGCGCCACCATGGTTGGCGCGAAGCGTACAAGAAAATTTTGGCTGAAAATGCCTCCCAGATCTCTGAGAATGGCACTTCCCAGGCCTTGTAAGTTGCATCTTAGCATTTTCTCTTTGAAATTACTAGCGATAACAGAAATATCGCCCCCCTTGGCTACGCGCCTGGAGGAGGGTTAGGATGGGGAAGAGGAAGCAGGGGACATCCAAGTGTCAGAATAATATATTCACTGCCAATGCCTACATTTGCTTCTAAGCTATATCTTGGTAAACTGAACGAGGGAGTTTTTCTTCACAGAAGAAGGTACCCCTGGAATAAGTTTGAAATTAATATTGCTATAATCCACCACCACTGAAGGGCAAGCTACTGTTTTCACTCACTAGTGAATATAATGTGGAGGGCCTCAAAATTATTGAACTTACTAAGAGTCTGATAATATTAGGCAACAATGTCTCAAACATCGGTAGAGCCGTTTCTGCTTGGGTACCCAGAACTGAATGTATCACGTCAGACACCTTGCTCAGTAATTTGACATCGTCATCGTCCTAGCGAAGGAACGAAAAAGGGGAGGAATAAAACAATCATAAAAAAAATCATATCGTCTTTGTGAATATATAGCATGTAAATATAACATTCAGATTCACACAGCCTGACTATCATTAATAGCTATCACTTCATGCTTACATTCAAAATGATGGGTCTGAAAACTAAAAAAAAAAAAACTAAAAAGTGGATCACAAAAAGACAATTTTTGGTGAAATTCAGATCTGCAGATTTAGGAGCTTGCAGACGGAGATCCATGAATATGATTTTTCTCTTAAATGTCAGCTCTATGGTCCAAGGTAGTTTTCATGCATTCTGAGCATCCATTCTGAGGGGATGGGGATCAGGTCGACTGGGGGCCTTGTGAGTCGTGGCCCAGTTCCCATGGATGATCCTGGGTCGTGGATCTGACAGTTAGCAGACTGCCGGCTTAAAACATACTTTGTGATACAATAACTCTGATCATACAGTTATGTTGTGGCAGAGTTTAATTAAAGGGATTATCAAAGAGATCGGTGCAAGAGAGCATCTTAGACCATCTACTTGCAAGGTTTAGTCAAACCCTTCACATTTCCTCTGTTACATAACACAAACCTATGTCAACTATATAGTCCAAGGTAGTTTTCATGCATTATGCACATCCATTCTGAGGGGATAGGGATCAGGTTGACTGGGGGCCTGGTGAGTCGTGGCCCAGTTCCCATGGATGATCCTGGGTCATACTTTGTGATACAATAACTCTGATCTTACAGTTATGTTGTGGAGGAGTTTTATTAAAAGGGTTAACCAAAGAGGTCGTTGCAAGAGAGGGACCATCTTAGACCATCTACTTGCAAGAAGGTTTATTCAAACCCTTCACATTCTCTCTAATGTTACTAGGCCATGTATCATATCATCTTCAGTTCATACCTCATCTTGTAAGTTTTCTTCGACATCTTCGTCGTAGTCTTCGTCTTTCCTTTGTTCTGTCGACAGAGGAGATAGTTTGCGGATGAAAAAGAATTCAGAAATTCTTTTCCCAAAGACATTTGAAACAAATTTCATTCCAGAGAGGATTCAAAAGTGGTACAGCAGCTTATAAATAATATTACACTTAAAAACAAATTTTGAGATCAGTTTGCGAGCCAATCGTGAAAACTTACATGGCTGCAGCTAAGTTTAGTAACAGTACTTGTACCACCGAGGAAAGGCATGTAAGATCACAAACTTAATGGATTCATTATTTGACTATTAATCGAATGCTTTCCGTCACAAGAATTATAAACCTACCACAGATGTACTAACGATTGCATAGTTCACTGCAATAGGTTGGACTCAAAAGAACTTCTCTCGTGAGAATTCATCTATATAACTTTCATTTCACTATTTATTTATTAATTTACTTACTGATTGATTAATTGACTACTTACTTACTTAATTAATTGGTCTATCTATCAATATATTTATTTATCCATTCATTTTCTGTATACATATCAAACTTATAGCTGCATGTTAAGGGATATAGAAGGAAGATATCCACCTTGTGTAACTCAATGCTTTATTACCTAATTTTGATCATTTTTAATTTGATCATTTTAATTTGAGCGTTAATTAGAAGCATTTCCTACCATGTCTTTCGTTTTGTCTTTTGAAGTGTGTGTCCATCATCTCATTGAGGGCTTTAGCTACATCCTGCATCTTGGCATCATCCAAGCAGCCTCTTCCTAGAAATTCTACACACTAGGGAGAGAAAAACAAAAAGAAACTACAAAAATGTGAAAATTGTCACAAGCAATGAGACCTAATTAAAGGTTTGGCCTCTCCCCCTCCCATCCCCCCTTCCCCAAACCCAGATGGAACCCTGACCCTACCAATTTTGGTAACATTTTTTATCTCATGGAACTATCCACTTTGATGAGTTGAACGTAAGGAATCTGTGTGCCAAGATGCCACACAGATAGAGGGGGGAATTGGTGTTAAAAGTTACTAACATATTAAAATATGGGCAAGATATTTCGCAGAAATTGGAATATGAGATGGACAAATTAATATTTAAATACCTGTTAAGTTCCTGTCACAGAATAAACTGTGAAACTATGGCAAAGTCAGTTAACAAAACTGAATTGTCATTTAGTTAGTCTTTGAAAGTTGTAAGTCCAAATAAACTCAAAATGAAAATAAAAACTGCACATTCATGTAATCCTGCACTTCTCAAAGCTGGGTGGCCACTTCTTGGAAGGAACTGCTAAACGTTTGCACATTCAAGCTCTCTGATCTTCAAGCAATTTATAAACAGAAACCCTTACCACTCAAATTCATTAAGAATGCAACATCTTTCAACTGTCACATGACTTTGCATAAACTCCTCCAGATTTGGTCAAACAGTGAAACAACTAATCAAATGTGGATCAGTTTTGTTAGATGTGTTGTCATCTTTACAGAGAGAACATGCACACACACACACATATATTCACACACACACATACACAAAAACAGGCAGCAAAAATGATTTACCTTTGAAAAGGACTCCATATGTTGTTCTAGTATATCTACTTCAGGTTCTGTCTGAATAGCTTTAAGTAACGGTGGGTAGATGTAGGCCCACATCTGGACTAGGTACTGTTCACCTTTGATCTTAGCGCACTCTAAGAGGAGCGGCAGGGACTCAGCCGCAGTAAATCTGGTAAGTGCACGGTTGTCAAGGGAACAATGTCATTTGCATATCGGTAATCGATGCAGTCGCATTTTTGTAAACGAGAAAGAATACACATTGAGTTTTACACAACTGAAAAGAAACGGGCCAAAAGAGAGAGTGAGAGAGGAAGATTGTAGGGTTTGATATAATCAACACCCTCATAAGGTAATCAACACCCTCATAAGGTAATGACCATAGTAACTGCCAGGATTAGTATCATGCCTTCTCTCCCCCTCTTCAAACAAAAGTTTTACTGCCCTACCTCTTTAAAATTGAAATTCTATTCCAACACCTATTCCTAGGTGGTGTCTTTCGTGAAAAAAAAAAAGAAAAAAAAATCCATGAAAAAAACCCCCATCCAAGAAAATAAATTCTTAAAGTAATAGAAACTTAAAGAAAACATTTGCAAGTGCAATTGCTTACAATTATTTTATTGGAGGGGGAGGGATGATCCTTGATTGGAGGTGAAGGAAGGGGTGGGGGGCATGATGAAGGCAAAACATATGTTGCCCAATGATAAGATTAACCTTTGTGGAAAGGATATTGTCTTCATAGTAGAACGTTAGATTAGGCACCATGATTTTAACCACCTGCTCTGCGTAATCCGCAAAGCCTTCCTTTAGTTCTCTTGCATAGCAAACCAACATCTGACATGCGGTGGCTTTATCTTCCAGCCCTGCTGTGTTGACACCGAATGTGTGCTGCTCCCCGACGTTGACAAAATGCCATCCCTCTTCCTCTGTCATGTTCTTGGCGTCATCGGCTGTAGAGGGACGAATCGTAAATAAAGAGAGTAGTGAGAAGGAAAGCTAAACCGACGCTACGTCAGTGAAATTCCACTTTTTAAGGTAAAACGAAACTAAACTTCATTCCTGGCTTGAAAGAATTCAAATTGGAATTCGGGCTTCCGAATGTAAACCAACTCACCATCGAGGAAGGCGATACCCGGTTTCATGGAGGCTGTCTTCAGTAACGGGCCCATGACGACTGGAAGGTACTGCTGGAAGCTAGGGCCCAATAACTTGCACATTCGGGCCCAGGCCGAGATCATGTAAGACATTTGAGGATCGTCATCCTCCATGTCGTTGGCATCTGTCTGCGACTTCAGCAGCAACTGCATCACGTCGTTAGCATCTTGCATAAACTAATTAAGTAATTAAAAAGAGGAGAGAAAGAGAGAAAACGAAATTACGCAAGAGTGTTCTCTTTCTGATCTTCTCATGAGATGGAGAAAAAAGATACCTTAAACGTTTATCTCGTAGATATAGGATATTCTTCCAGCTCATACTAACGAAAACGAAATTACGCAAGAGTGTTCTCTTTCTGACCGTCGTATGAGATGGAGAAGAAAAAAGATACCTTAAACATTTATCTCGTAGATAAAGGATATTCTTACAGCTCATACTAACGAAAACAAAATTACGCAAGAGTGTTCTCTTTCTGACCATCTCATGAGATGGAGAGAAAAAAGATACCTTTAACATCTATCTCGTAGGTAAAGGATATTCATACAGCTCGTACTATCAGTAAAAGTATACTGAATCATGACATGACATTACCACCAATGAAAAATGTTCCCAACTGGGCAGAACTCTACATATTTTAAGTTTTGCCTCGATTGAGATGTTAATCTAACACGCTCTTGAATATTATCGACGTTCCTCCTTACCTTCTGTGTACCAACAGCCAGTCCAATCAGGCTGATGCATTCTATCGTTTTGCCTCTGAGAAGCCTCAACTCTTTCGACGTAGCATTCTGCATGATGAATTTTAAGTTTGGCATGAATGTGTCGTAGTAATTGGTGAATTTCTCTTCGGCGGTGTCCGCAATCGCAGCCAGGGTGGTGACCATCTGCTCCAAGACCAACTTGGTCCCCTTTTGAACCAACTACGAGAGCAAAGGGCAAGTGAAATTATGTTGTGAAACATAAATTTTCTGAATCTGATGTAATAGATATCAGCATACTTAACATTCACTTTGTGAAAGTAGTTCAAAGTATTGCCTTAGTTTTTTCACTTGCGACATTGTTAGGAAAAGTCAGGGAATAATTTATCCTGTGACGCTTAGTAAAATGCCCGTAACGCATAGTAAACTGCTATGTAACCATCACTGACTTGCTAAACAAATGTAACTATGTATAGCACTTGTTGTACCCAACAGCAGTATTTACAAAATTTTGACACTAACAAAATCTAGAGATCTGAAAGGTACTGTGCAAAACGTCACCCGAAAATATTTCCCTCGCTACTGGGTTTGGTACAATTGCCGGAGATGTATACTCGAGACAACCCACACGACCAGGTAGCTTTAGCATCAGCGTGAGACACGCTGAGGGCGCTGTCTGACGGGTACAATTGTCAATAAAAATACTCGCCTCCTGTATCTTGTGTTGAAGGATTTCATCAATTTTCGGCAGAACTGTGTCTATATACGAGATGAGGATGGTCTTCGGGCAGTCTTCGCTAAAGTTGACCAGGGCCGCTCCGGCGTGGGCCTGGACGCGAGGATTAGCGTGATCGTTGAGGACCAGCAGCAGACCCGGAATGACCTAACGAGAAATGTGAAATAATGTCAGGAAATATCTTCTACTTCAATGCAAGAATAATCGCTGATATGGTGAATTAATCGTTACGGTGGTCATAAAACACGCAACCACTTTTCACAGATTAATTCTAGCTTTTCATTTTGGATTTATCATGTTTTAAAATGTTACCAGACAATGACACCTTTGACACATACAAGTCATCACCATCACATAGATTCCTTCTGCCTCCAGCAAGCAATCAATAAACACACACTCACACCAGACGAGACATGGAAGAGTTTTAGTCCCGAGCTTTCAATAATTAACATTTCTTTTCGATATTATTGAGTTACAAGTTCCCTTATCCATAAGGGTTGTGTGAATGTACAAAACTATGATGCAAAGTGACAGAAAATATTGCAAAAAAATGCAAATTAACTCGGTGTCTATGAGAGAGGTGACATGTGCATAATTCGCTCCAAATTTGCAAAATACTTAAAAAAAAAAAGATGCTACTCGGCATAAAAAAGAGAAAAAAAATGAGGATTCCCAGAGCGCTGTGAGGATTCTCAGAACCAATATTGGTAATATTAAGAAAAATAAATGCAATTCAACAAGGTGTCTATGAGAGAGGTGACTCATGCATAATTCGCTCCGAATTTGCAAAATACTTAGAAAAAAAGGTGCCATTCGGCATAAAAAGAGATAAAAAATAAGAGGATTTCCAGAGCGCTGTGAGGATTTTCAGAAACAATAGTGGCAATATTAAGATGCATACTTTTGGTACAGGCAGGCTATTGATAAGAAAGAGTACCTTGTTATGGAATTTCTTCTCAAAGATTGGAGCAAAGTCTGTTGCCATCTGGCCAAGAGCGTTACATGCTGCATACCTCACTCTCGGGTGCTGTCGAACAGAGTGATTGAAAAGGAAAGGAAATAAGAAGGTCACACACTTTTTAATCAGCATTTGTTTAGCGATACTTCGCCTAATAGCAGTCCTTGAGGAAGAATAAAAGTGTCACGATTCTGCACGAGAATCGCTGTTGTGTAGTTCAGTGGGATAAACAAAATAAGGTAGAGTTGTGTGGTACGAGAGGTAGGGACAATTCTAGGCATCAAAAATTTTTTTTTCTCCATTTCACAAGTCGAAAGATATTAGCTTTGCATCTGAGGTGAAAGGCTTATGAGGATAAAAAGAATGACCAGGAAGCAGAGATACAGGGAGGATGTAAGATGACAAAACTACACAAAATGTCTCAACCTGTTTAAAGCTTGACTGTACTGGAACAAAATATTAGCATGTTTAAATCTCCAACAAAAAATTTATGTTCTTCACGGAATCACAATTGTGTCAGACACTGAAGGATAGTCAAATAAAGTCTTCATTTCCTTAAAAAAAAAACAAACACCGACTGTAAATGGGTAATGTACCAGTTAACTAACAAGTAACTGTTTGGAATCTACATGGGAAAGGCTACTTTTGTGGCAAAACTGATCATTTTTAAAGCCTGAAGTGACATGCAGAACAAAATGTCTGACTACACAGTTTGTTGAATGTTTAACACTTGATTTGTTTTTAAGTACCATTTTACTTACCTGATCTTGAAGGAAAGGTAAAACCGCATCGACAACTTGCTCCAAGACAGTCTCCATCTGTTTGTGGCATCCTTCACCCACCGCTGAGATGGCCATCAAGGCTGCATGTCTGTGCTGCCAACTCTCTGTAGAAGGAGAGCAAAGTTTGAAGGAAGTTTCATTACAAAAATGCTGTTGTTTGTCTTCATATCAATGTATGTGTATGTGTGGTGTTGTGTGTGTTAAAGTTCATCCAAACTCAAATGACCATTGGCTGCCACAGAAAAATTTTGGGTTCTTCAACTCAGCAAGTCTAATCAACACACCAAGTATAATAAGCTTATAACCAATAGGTAATGAGTTACAGAGTTTATAAGCCAAGGAGTCACACCTAAACACTCACACACGCAAACATACACAAGCAATCAACAAGACATAGCTTGACCTTTCCTTGGGCAAGGAACCAGAACGGCAAAATCTCAAGTCGTACTTACGGTTTTGCAAGAACTGAGGAATCTGTTCGATGATGTACGGCAACATGGTTTTACCGCCCACCCCACAGGCAAACCTGTCGAGGGCGCTCTCTCCAGCCACAGCGTTACTGTCATTGTCGTCGTCATCGATCTCGTCAGATAGCGACCACTCTGGGTCCTCTTCGATGTCCAGCATCATAGCAAGCATTTCATTCACTGCAGAAAAATTGCAGAATATTGGATTACATCAACCCTTCTGACATAAACTTGAGCAGGGATTAACCTGTCCATTATCATATCCCAAGATAAGCTATGCCAAATGTTTTAGTAGCTATACCAGGGAAAAGTTGTATGGCAGTTTTTTTTCAACCCAGGAATCTTAGTATTTTATCAGAGACAAAAAATTCAGAGACTTCAACAATTATTAATCTAAACTTGATTACTAAATTATTATCTGTTGAGTATTACTTTAGTTTACTTTACTTTAGTGTAAAAGTAAGGTAGCCTGACGTTTCGATCCTAGCAGGATCTTCTTCAAAGGCTAAATGACAAGTAACAGTAACAGAAGGGACAAAAAACCGCACAGAATACAGACAGGTTAATGAGCACGGTGAACACAATGAGATACATGTAAGGGGATTAGTAGACAAGGGATGGAGAGAAGAAAGAAAGAAACCAGCAGGGGAAGAGGAAAGGTAGGAGATAAACAGTGGAGGGACAAAGAGAGGATGAAGGGAAGGGGGTTTTACTTTTGGCAAAATATTAAAACTTAAATCTTGGCAGAGACACAAATGGATAATTGTCCATCTTTTCCTGACTAAATTACTCGACTTTTGTTATCACTTAAACCCAGTTATGTAAATATATTTAGCCAAACTGCACCAAATTCAGATCTATAACCTGACGATCCAGGTTCCCAGTTTCTTGTGCAAAGAGTTGAGATTGGAAGACAAAGAAACTTACTAATCATTGGTAGAAACCTCGGAAATTTACGGAGCATCGCCGGGGCAACCTCGGAGAGGGTAACTAGCATCTCCAGGCCTAGCTGGCGCCACGAATCTTCTAGGTCTGTGTTCTTAGCGATCTAAGGAAAGAGAAGGCCCCAATCAAATGTAGTGTAAATGTGTCAATTATACAGCAAAACGATTAGAGGAATAGATAAAGTAACATCTGGCACACCATTGTACAAACTGTTTTTAAAAAACAGTATCCTGAAGGTAAAATCATTGATCACTTTAATTATTTATAAGTAGAATGTGTATCTTTATGGTGTGACTTCCCTAACACAGACTCTTTGCAAGTCTTAAAGCAAAGTTAACAAGAGGTTTATGATTCTAGGCAATGATAAGCACACAGCAAACAAAACAATCTGCATAATCCAGTGATTGATTTGCACTCATGAAACGTTTTATCAGAGGCAGGGAAGGGATGGGTAGGAATGGGCAAGAGGGTCTTTCGAGTTTCATTTTGGCATAAAAAAACATTTATGCGGACTTACCTCCAGGGCGAGACTCAAGACATCTTCGAGACGAGGTCTGAGCATCTTTGGACAATTTTCCTCCAGTTCAATGAAAGACTTGAGCAGACTGTCGTCATCCTGTAACTTAGCACATTCCACTATAGCCTAAAAAGCATGTAAAAAAATATATGTTAAGCATCAGCATGTGTGTTTTGAAATAAATACTCAGTGTATAAATTTAAGAAATTTCAAGTGGTTGTCCCCAGGACAACCAGCTCACCAATTTTTGGTTGTCCTGTTGAAATTTTGGTCGTCCTGCAGTGGAAACATGTAAAGTAGGTTATATGTTTTTGGGATGGCCAAAGGAACTCCAATAAGGAGTAGATACATTTCATTCAACTTCATCACTTTATTTACATCATCTTCTAACTTAGAGCCCCATATTGAAGACAGGGAACTTGGCAAGTTAGTCTAACACAGTGGACAGAGAAAGAGAGATATATGGAGGGGACATTCAAAGAGAATATCTGAGTTTGTTATTAAAAATAAATAAATAACCAGTGTTGGAAAACCTTGTTCAATTTCCCGCGAACACACTGCCGATTTCTCACCGTAGTTCGCGCAGCGTGCGAGCATAATGGCGTGGGGTCCAGGGGACCGCCTTAGTTCCCCGGTGGGGTCAACGGGTGGAACCCCTTGTGGGGGTCCAGGGGGCGAAGGCCCCGGAAAATTTTTGTATTTTTGCGTGTCTGGCGATAAAAATTTCGCAGCTGAGGATGCAAAATACTGACAATTTTTGAATTTAAATTGTTACGAAACTGATGAAAATTTTAAAATGACAAGTTAGAGTAGCTATACTATGTTATAAAATGAAAAAAGATTTAATCTGTCTTGCAATCTTTAAAAAGTTTAACTTACAAAACTTCCGATGTTATGAAACAAACAACGTTCGGCAAAGCCCCGTTTCTAGACTGCCTAACAATGAATAGCTTGCACTATACGTTCATCAATTTACAACTGCAGTGTTTAACCCTACTTAAATACTACGGTAGGCTACATGTGATGAATTTTCCCAGGTACCTTGCCAAACAACTGTGAGCTCATCCCCTGTCTAACACCTGTTTGTTAATATTTTTGGGCACGTTTCCAAGGAACATTTCATGGACTAGAATTAATTAGGTCAGTCAGTATTAAAAGGATCGGTAAAGTTATGCGAATTATTATCTTAGACGTTCAAGAAAAGTAGGTAAAATATCCCCGTAACATTAAGGTAAGTAAAACACACCTCAAGCCAACTGACTCATCCGCATGAACAATACAATATATTCCCCATGATACACGAGGCACAGTCCATACCATACACGCATAGCACGATATCAAGGCCCCTACAGTAGCTATGGCCATCTTTATGAACGTAAACCTTGTAATCACATGTTTTAGGCCACTTGGCATGATTAACTAAATGCTTAATATTGTTTCCATGTTTTTGTAGAAAACGTCGCAATATACAATTAGTTGTGTTTTTGTAGTTACGTGAGATCCGTAACCGACGAGTTGGTTAGGCTATTTGCTATACACTTAACTATGGTAGGATATTATTTTTTCCGTATTTTTGGAAATTCTAGAAAATACTTTCTTTTCCCCCGCTTAACACCAGATGTGGTCTTACGGTTTATTCATAAATGGGTGTGCTAGAGCCTTGTTTACATGATATTAGTTGCATTTAGCACAATATGCCAGTTTCGCGTGAATATTTCGAAAGTTTTTTGCTCGATCTTTCGTAAAATTTGAAAGGTGTACCAACTTACTTTCCTTTTGTTTCTGAAACTTTTCTACTGAAATTTTCCTTTTTGTTTTTTACAGATGTACTTTTTTTCCTTCGTGTTTTTTATTCTTTTTCGTCCCTTTTTTTCCCCTCTATTTTTTGTCCTGAATTTTTTTCTCCAGCCATGCTGGATTTCCCGCTCGATCTTTCGTAAAATTTGAAAGGTGTACCAACTTACTTTTCGTACACAATTGGTAATTTCTCTACTGATTTTCAGTGCGTCATAGTACTGGCCAAATGTTTACTATTGTATAGCGTGCACGTAGCAGTGTGGTAGATGGGCGGGGTCTTTGTCCGTAGGGGTAAACCTGAACTCTGATTGGCCTTTGTTGACAAACGGACGGAACAGAAAATACCATGAATCTTGAACTGAGTGGTCCATGTCAATGTGAGGGCTTGGCTTTCCTCAGGCTAATAGAACGTGCGTATACGTCTACGTATATTATTTATTAGATGAAGGTGGAGTTTGGAATGAGTTTCTTCTTATGTGAAATGTAATTTTACGTTTTTGGTTTCACGCTTGTTTCCGTGTCTTTTTTCCGTTTGTTTCACGGAACATTAACCAGCCTTTTCGAAAGTTTTTGGTTGTCCGCCGGGCAACCATTAATTCACGATTTGACAAGTTTTGGTTGCCCGGCAGGTAATTTGGTCGTCTCGGACGACCGGACGACCGCTAAATTTACACACTGCTACTATAATTATAAAGGTAAAGTGATGGGAGCTGTAGTATTAGTAGACTATTTATGTGATTGTTGCTTAAATATGGATGGCTTATTTATCACATTGTTGCTTAATTAATGGTTGCACTGGGGTTTGGTTACGATTATAATCGTAAACTTTGTAGTCATGCAGGGGGATGAGTGTGTGTGTGTATGACACCTTGCTTGTAAACACAATGTCTCAAGAAGTGAAGCTTGAACCAATCTCATAATATTTGGCATGTGGGAGTAACACATAAAGTAGAAGAAGTCTATTGTTTGTAGAGAAGGTCAAAGGTCATTTGGGGTCACCATAGGTCAAATTGTGAAAACCTTGTAAACACGATATCTCAAGAAGGGAAGTTTGGACCAATCTCATTTAATATGTAGTTGTGACACGTTAAGTACAAGAAGCCTATTGTTTTTGGTGGAGGTCAAAGGTCGTTTGGATTCACAAGAGGTCAAATTGTGATAACCTTTTATAATCTACCGTATCTCTCACCGACCAGCCTATAAGATAACGTGTGTCACACCTCATAAGAATAAGAGAGGCTGTTGGAAATTAGCTTAAGGGAATCGTAGATTAGAGGTTAGGGCTGACATAGCTGCCCACACAGACTTCATTACAATTGCAAAGACAGTTTACTACTATGGCATGCTGTACTTACCACTATGGCATACAGTACTTACCACTATGGCATATGGTACTTTTACCACTGTGGCATATACTGTAGTGTAGTGTTCGACCGATAATCGGTTAGATAATCGGCATCAGGCCAATTATCAGACAATCAGTAAATTAAATCAGCATCGGCAAAATCCATTGCGCTACCGATTATGCGGAACCGATTATTACGTTCCACATAAAGGATTGTATACTTCCGCGCTTTCGATTCACCACAACCACAAGGGAAAAACAATGTAGATCATTCGATTCAACACTATTGAAAGCAGGGGAAGGTAACGGTATCGCAAGTCCCTCACCCGAGATTGTACTAATGCTCTTCAATATGCTATCCAGTTTTGGGAGTTACCATCATACAGTATACCCGTAATAAGCGCCGGAGGACGACGTAATTATTTTTTTTTCACTTCGCTTCTTGCATCTAACAAAACCTCTGCTTATCCATGTTTAATGATTGATAAGAAATGTTGATTGTCTTGACTAAATCAAAACCAAAACAATATACTATTTAACCACTTTGGCCATTTCACCGTACGTGAAAACTGGAAAGTGAAAATGATAACATTAGGCTTTGCTCATTTTGAGTTCTATATTCATTAGGCTAGTCTGGTTAGAGAACAGTTGAGCCTCATAACTGTTTAGTTTGCAAATGCGCCCAAGTTTTTACAAATGCGATAAAATGATTAAACGAAGGCGCCAAGTACTCCTAAAAATCCCTAATATTGTTTGGCGACAGTCCTCATTAGTTCTACTGCATTACAGTATTTTGTGATTAGGCAAACACACTTACGCATATTTTTACGAAAAATACCAAGCAATTACCCCCCCCCCCCGGACCGTATATATACCATACGTGCTAAAATAACCCCATCTCAGTAACTGAACTCCCACAACCGACTAAAGCAAGTCTGATTTCCAGAGACACACGCGTCAAAGTCAATAGGACTTTAGTGTGTGATTTCTCTAACATGTAGTTTAATCAATGGATAAGCGCCATTGACCTACTGTGTATTTGTTGGAACAACGTTCGATCGGAAGTTTCCCCCGCAGATGGTAATCATTGAAAACTTGAAGCAAACGTTCGGGATTGTTTTATTTTTCATATCAGATTATATATTTCGATATCATATTACGAATATTTTATTTATATGCGATATACTTTTCACTTTATTTACGTTGGAGTTGCAACACTGATAATTTGGTTACAATACCAGTTGTCAAAGCAGGCCCTAACTCTTTTATTTTCATTTTGTAACCAATGGCTACTATTTCTCTCCTTCTGTAGTCTGTATAGCACTGCCATTTACTGTGTTGTGGTGGGATTGCAATATTGGGACTCATCGTTATAAACATACAGCCCCCATGTATGTATAACAGTGTTCTTTATTTGCTCTAGTGTGAAACCTTAAGTCGTTCATTTACATCTTTGATTGTATCGGCCTAGAAGTTGGTAATCATGCATAACACTTACTGTAATCATACATATTAGGCCAGTTCCACAAAAACGATGAAATAATCGGTAAATCGGCATCGGCCAGATTGTCACATGAACTAATCGGTAATAACTGATTGTCATACAATGGTCGAATACTAATATAGTGCACTACATTTGATGCTTCATAGCATTTGAATTGATCAAATGAACTGTTAGAAACTTTTATATAATAGAAACATAACTATTGAGCTATATTATCAGTACTAGTCTAGTGCTTTCATGTATAACTGGAAAATATTATCCCAACTTCAATGACTGACAGAAAGCAGTGTTTACAGTGTAATAACTGCCTGTTATGAGACTATCATTGGTATATAGCTGAAGGATAGATATAAAGGTAAATATATGTCTGTTTTATCTGCCTAGTAAAAATATGAATAGTAGGGCGGATCCATGATTTTAAAATGTGTGGCAACCTAGAGGAAACTGAACATTGTTTTGACATGAAATGGTCCATTCTGAGGCATAATTAGGCTATAAACCTGTTGCTATCCAAGGAAAGGTTCCATTCTGAGGCATAATTACTAATTAGGCTATGAACGTGCTGCTATCCAAGGAAAGGTTGGTATCTACTTCCCCTACATATTAGGCCTGACTTTGGCAGTTTGGCTCGCCTTAATCTCCCGGAAAAGTGATACACAAGAACACAAAAAAGTTCTGAAAAGTTAAGGCTTCGTTAGGCCTGTTATTTCAGCTTTGGAGGAATTATATTTTAAGTAGGCCTAAGCTATGCCCTGATAAAGTCTAGCTTTCTCTACATGTATAAGAATTATCACTGATTTTGATCTACAGTAATTGTCCTTTAGTGGTGAGGGTAATTGTCCCCCTTTGGAGAACCACAAAATTTAACTGGAACATTTTGAAAATGCGCTCTTTAATACTACTGCTATAAAGGTTTACCTGCCTCGGGCATTTTAATAGGTTCTTGCGGTAGATCGCAGGAAATTTGAGCTGTGCAAGTGACTTTTCCACGCTCGTTTCCTTTGCTAAGCTTGGCGAATTGATTACGTAACACACCTGCCTAACGTTCCAAAGTGGGCAGTGGCAAAAAGTGAAAGGCAGTCTTACTAAAGGGCAGATTTTCAAATGAATAGGGTAAACAGTTTGCTAGGGAAAAGAAGGAGAGTGTGGGGGGGGGGGTGGATTGTTGGAAAAAAAGGCAGAAGTTTTGTTTGGTCAGACCGTTACATATATAGTAACTTTAGTGAGTCTGGTATGAAGTTGAGCATGTCTATGAAATGCTACAAGCTATCTTAAATTTTAATCTATACATGTGTGTTTTGTGCCAGCAAGCTTCATAACAAAATAATTATGGACTAGTTATGAGTCTCTTGAGATATTAATATCCCCAATATTCTACCAATTTAGTCATTTGCGAGGTTAACATTGGTACACTGATCTTGGAAAAATTGTAAATGGTGAAGCTTAAAATTGTAATTTATTTCCTTAAATATATAATTTCCAAGAGTTGTGCTGTTTGGTACATTTAATTTTACCAAAATCTTACAACAGAAGTTTTGCCTCCATTGTAATCATGGATGTATTCATGAAGAAAGATACATTGTATAAAGTTAACCAGGAGAGCTTTGTTTAGTTTTTGGCCTTATTTGTTTAATGTGTTGACCTTTGTATATTTGATCCCATGGTAGCTACAGAGTACATTGGCTTTTGTGCTTCCCATTGTCCATTGTTTTACAAAACAAGGCATGTGGCAATAATGGAAACAAGAGCAGAGCAGTGTTCCTATTGAAGAACTCATTCTGAAATTAATATCCCCTGCGTCAGTTCCCATATCGCTACCTTTAATACGTAGCCAAGTGTTGAAATTCAGTTCTGATCTTCATCGCTCGATCTTTGCATTCTATTTTGTACCCAATTTTTGGCCGCCATACGTACTGTACCGCTGGCAGTTTTGATACGCAATAGTCCTCCGTCCAGCATGACATTTTGCCAGATGCGTGCATGTTTATATTTCAGCATTGTCTAGAAGGAAAGTAAACAAATCGGCATTTGATATTTGCAGAATCCTCTAGCCAAGGTACATGTTATAATACACTATTTGTGTTGCATGTTTACTGAACTAGCTTCCATACAGGTATACATATAATATATATAGATTTATTCGCATTAACCACTGTGTAAACAGCCAGCCAGTGTAGCCTAACGTAAACCATTGTGTTCATTTATACCTATTGTATAGACGTTGTGGATTGCCTAACATATAAGGGTTTTCCCTGCAAGCTTTCAAAACCTTGTCTCTTCTGTAGTCACCTATTGATGTGATTTCCAGTTTGATGTTATGCCAGTGGCCACCCTAGACAGGGGCGGCGATTTGCTTCAAATATTGGGGGGGACATTTGCTTGGGTGCAGGCATGGGCGCAGACCAGTCTTGGATAATGTTGGGGACGCGTGTCTGTTCTCTGATACTATCTAAGCGGAGCGCGACCATTGGTTCGCGCGTAGCGTACAAGAATTTTGTTCGGCAAATATACCTCCCAGATCGCCGGAAATAACACTTCCTAGACCCAATAATACTTCCAAACCTCCTTAAGTTTTATATCTCATGGCTTAGAAATTTGTTTGGGGAAATACATCTGCAGAAATAAAATCAGGGGACAAATAATCCAAGTGGACTTTTGTATACGATGTCGTCTCCCAGAAAACAATTAAAGTCTGCCACAAATGCGATTTCCGTCCTATATTTAACAAGTGTGGATAAATATTAATATAATGAGAACTGCTGCGGGTCATTTGCACAATGCTGGATCAAACTGCGCCAGTTCAATACAGTTCAAAGTTCAATACAGGGGAATTTTTGAAATGCAGCGTTTGGGGTGCAGGCACATAGCAACTTCCATCCCCAAAATTGTCAAGGGGGGGGGGCGGTCGCCCCCTTAGCCCCCTTGGCTACGCGCCTGCGGTTAGAAATCTGGTAGGAAACAGGAAAAATGGAAACCCAGTGAACCCATATCGATGTGGATCATATGATTGTACGTACTTACACTCATACACAAGAGATGTACAGACATTATGATAATAATCATGAGTGACAACTTGCTTTATGGTCACGGGTCACAGAAACGACCACGAAGTGTCATTTACCTCATGCAGCATGTGTTGGATGAAATTTTAGCCACCGCCAAGTATAACAAATCTCACGTATTACTTTCTATTTATAGCCACACAAAAAAAAAATTATACCACCAAATATTGGGGGGATATTAGATACTATATCGGGGGACATGTCCCCCCGTCCCCCCATGATCCCCCCCATGACCCTAGACATGATATTCCACAATGATAATTTGAAATCTCTATAGCCTTGACTTTTTTTACGAGCAAACAACATAAACCCTGTTAATCAAAGCTTATGCTAGGGCTGTTGTTTTTAGAATTGCAACTGCACTTTGCCACTCCATACAAAGGCTTCCATTCTAAACATTGATTTTAGAAGTGTAGTCAGTACTTTGACAATGGAATGAATCCTCATGTTGGTATAGACGTAGTCCTAGAATTTGACTTTTTTTTACTAATAAATCCAAATGCTTTTGAAGTTACCTCCTGGCTAAAAACCAAGTTCTAATTGGCATTTTATTGATTTACAACACACATCAGGTTACTGTACAGTACAGGGCTTATGGGAACAACATGGGGCTAATATTTGCTGGTGATAAGCAGTTGAATTGCAGGGCTTAAATGTTATGTATGGACCTCAGTCAGACATTGTTTCTGTTAATCCTAAGAAAAATTAATAGAGAAGAAACTATTGAATATGCAATATGTACTGGGGTCATTCCATGTCAAATCAACCAGTGGTCCCCAGGTGACCCTCTCAAATTTTGATGAAACTTCATCAGAATGATTGAGTATGTCCCAAATGAACACATACAAAAAAGTTAAGTCATACTCCATGTCGTTTTCGAGATATGGCCCGTTGAAATTTGGTTGAAACGGCCATTTTGCTCGTTTGCGATTCGCGAAAAGTGCCTTTTGTGATATTTTCCGAATTTGAAAGCTCATAATTCAGTCTTTGTACCAGGTAGAGAGCTCAAATTTGGTATTCTATCTTACTTCTTGCCAAAATTCATGAATCTGCACTCAATTTAACTGTACCTCTTTTACTTTTCTGGTTATGATCACCCAAAGTAGGCACTTTATTCAGCCGAAAATGTTTTTTGTGATTTTTAAGGTCACCTTGTGCCCACATGAGGGGTCACATGAATCCTATATTCCTTGGGTATTATCTATGGTTGTATGTCTATACCCATAAGCAATTATAAGCCCATCAATGCATTAATTAAGAAATGGCATGGGCCCAAAGTTGGCTCCAGCCAGAAAAAGGTCAAAAAGACCCCGCCCATCTTGACCCCGGTTGACCCCGCGATCAATTGAAACATTTTTGAAATTTACACCAGTTACACATACATATTATATCTACTTAAACACCAAATTTCAGCTTTGGCACTCAACTCCTTCATGGTATGGTGGCAATTTGAATATAAGACGTTTTATCGCACATTTATAACAACTCTGTACAATAGGTTTATATCATACAGTCTATTTCAAGTTTGAAGCTTGTGTAATGTATTTTTTCCAGCTAGAAAAAAGATTGTTTTTATTATTGTTTTGAGAAATGGGTTGATGATGCATGTATTCCACTGCAATAAATAATCACTTCAGTTAACCCTCCAATAGGCTGGTACCTCAAAATCTCCCATAACACAATTTGGAGCCATACCCCAGTATACTGTTGTAGAGTTTCACTTGAAACATGGATTAAACCACACAATACAATTTAAATCTACCAGTACTTTAAAAAAGAATAGTCCAGGTCAAAATTTCTTTTTGATGTTTTAAAGAGGAACATAATCCAAACATTCTGGTGAAATTTGCATTCAATTCCTATGTACCATTTTTGAGATATTGACAGTTGAAGTTATATATCTGATATTCTACCAAAGTGAACTTGAAGCAAACAGGTGTGACGTCATTGTTGCACTACGTATGATAACTAAAGTTATTTTTTTCTTTTAAAATTTACATCTAATTTTATACTCCACAATTGGATGCATCCATAATGTGAATGTACTGTACCATAAGTATTGGTATTTTATAATCTTCACATCCCCTTAAGACAAACTAGTAACCCTATCCAATCCAAGGTCAAATCAATAGACTGAAAAATACAGAAAAAACAAACCATTATTTGTCAGTGTGCAACTATGACATGACACCTGTTTGCTTCAAGTTCACTTTGGTAGAATATCAGATATATAACTGTCAATATCTCAAAAATGGTACATAGGAATTGAATGCAAATTTCACCAGAATGCTTAGATTATGTTCATTTTTAACATATCAAAAGGAAATTTTGACCTGGACTTTCCTTTTAAGACTCCTGTCTGTCTTACTGCTCTCTGGCTTTTACCGTTAACCCAGTCCCCTTTCATGTTTTCCTCATGCTATACAAACACTGGTAACTTTCCATGCATAAGGTCAAGTCATTTGTTTAAACCTTTAGAACAATATCACCTGTGTGTTACATGTAGAAACTACATTCTGGAACAATACTACCTAAGTGCCACGTGCAGACACCATCATAAACTATAGCAGGAATACGATCTCATCACAGTTTTATACCCATTGATGGTGGAAAGATTACTGCAAAAAGAGTACAAACCAGGCGTTACATCGCATGCATGTACGACAATGAGTGGTACGGTACATTGGTACCGTAGTGGAACTTTCAGAGGAAGAAAATTGTGTCTTTGTGAAGTTTATGAAACGAACCAAGAACTCCAATGCACTTTCTTGGCCACAAAACACCCACAATAATTGTTGGATACCATTCTAAGCTATTATTTGAGTCATCAGTGTTCCAGAGTTACAGGGACATGGAGGCCGCCAGTACACTCTTCCTCATGAAGACTTAAAAGACCATTCCAGCCAAACTGCAAGCATTCATCAAGTAAAACAAATTAAAGTGTGCTAACTTGTATATCAAGCCACACTGCGAGCATTCATCAAGTAAAAGAAATTTAAGTGTGCTAAACTTGTTTTACTTGTATATGAACCTCCATGTGTGGTAAGAATTGTAAGGACATTGAAGCATTTCAATGACATTCCTTATAATCCCAGGACAGGCCTCGTGAGAGTTGTGACAGTACCAGTAATTTAAATGTGCGTGAATTGTTAATGATGTGATTAAATGTCATTAATTTGACCTCAAACAATTTGTTATGTTACATTTTGATTCAGCTGACAGAAACAAGGATACAATGATCATATCACTCATTATTATATGCTGATTACATGATAAATATATAGGTTTGAGATTTAAAAATGTGTGAAAAATGTCTAATATTCAAATTGTCACCATACCATGAAGGAGTGGAGTGCCAAAGCTGAAATTTGGTGTATAAGTAGATATAATATGTATGTGTAACTGGTGTAAATTTCAAAAAATGTTTCAATTGATCGCGGGGTCAACCGGGGTCAAGATGGGCGGGGTCTTTTTGACCTTTTTCTGGCTGGAGCCAACTTTGGGCCGATGCCATTTCTTAATTAATGCATTGATGGGCTTATAATTGCTTATGGGTATAGACATACAACCAAAGATAATACCCAAGGAATATAGGATTCATGTGACCCCTCATGTGGGCACAAGGTGACCTTAAAAATCACAAAAAAAATTTTCGGCTGAATAAAGTGCCTACTTTGGGTGATCATAACCAGAAAAGTAAAAGAGATACAGTTAAATTGAGTGCAGATTCATAAATTTTGGCAAGAAGTAAGATAGAATACTAAATTCGAGCTCTCTACCTGGTACAAATACTGAATTATGAGCTTTCAAATTCGGAAAATATCACAAAAGGCACTTTTCGCGAATCGCAAACGAGCAAAATGGCCATTTCGACCAAATTTCAACGGGCCATATCTCGAAAACGACATGGAGTATGACTTAAATTTTTTGTATGTGTTCATTCGGGACATACTCAATCATTCTGATGAAGTTTCATCGAAATCTGAGAGGGTCACCTGGGAACTTTTCAGAAAATTGGTTGATTTGAGGCGGAATGACCCACTGAATAAAATGAAACAAAAAGAAGAATTGTTTGATGGTATCACAGTTCATTGAAAGAATACCCTTAAATCACTTGCTCCACTCTTTACCAAATACACAAGGTTCTTGCAGGGCTGCAAACATGGACGAAAACAAGCAGTGGCCTTGGACTGAGTTCCCCCATTACTTGGCCAAACAGCCCCCATTAGATCCTAGAGAAATATGCTAAAAGCTGTTGTTTAACCCTCAGTGGCACTTGTAAGACAGTCAACTACTTTGGACACAATTTGTTGTTCATGTAGTAAAATTAAACAGTAAACCTCCCCCTAACACCCCCAAGCAATTTGACTAATCGTATTGTACATGCAGACTTTTTGGTGCCAGATTATTCAGTACATCAATAGGAGTCTAGATGTTCAAGTGCTAGAGTAGATGATCATGTCAAATAGCCACTGGTTAAATCAAAAAGTCTGTCAACCAGTTTCCACTGTACAAAGAAGAAAATGGTCCCTGTTCCTGAGGACATTAATTTAACCCCTCCCCCCTCCCCCACTCTGGCTGTGAATACCATGGAAATAATTATTCCAAAACTTATCATTTATCAAGGATAATGTTAAAAACTGGTTTGTAGCATTCAATGCAATGTGGTCAAATTCAGCACATATCCAGCAAATTTTGGGTTTTAGTGTTACATTCTGTTAAACAAAAGAGAGGCTTTTTTCCAAACATACTTAAACAGCTGTTTTAGCTATCACAAAATTTACATCTGTGAGCAACACACTGTATGCATATGGTACTCTGCAATTGACCACTGTGTCAAAATAGTTATAATACAAATAACTTCAAGTCTTCAATATATATTCTACCTTTGTGTTTGTGTGTATGATAATTGCATCATGGAGGGATAGCTGCAAAAATATACCATTAAAGCAGATTTTGCATTACTTTGGAAGAAAATTTTTCCAAATTATACTAGAATGAAGGTTTAGTAGCATTAGTTTCCTTTCAAGCTTTTAAACTACTTAAAACACATCACAGACAATTTAGAGTCATTGGGCAACAAAATTCTCAAAATCAAATGGAACAGCTTTCATTGTAACTCAATAAATAAAAATCCCCACTTGGTAAAATTATCAATTTGAAGATTTGATCAAGTTTTCACGACAAAAATCCTCTAAACATCGAAAGAAACCATCATGTTTCATTTGCAATTCGATTATAACTGATCCTCGCTTGGTGAAAATATCTAGTGAAGGTTTGTCCCTCGACACGACGACATTGTTTTAACGAGTTTGAATTGTCGAATAGTCTTTGTTAAAACTTCCTGGTAAACATGTAAAACTGCTTTAAATTTTCATTTGAGGTTAGTAAAAATCCTTTCCTGAATTGTCACAAGTTCCAGTCGTTTCCTTTGAGTACCATCCATCTAACATATATATATTAAAGTACTGTGTGTCTTTATACTGTGCTACTGACTGTAATTCGTGTAATATGCAGAGTTATGTTGGAGTTCTGTGTACATCACTGTATGTTTCACAAGTATAGACATTAAGGTAAAATATTGGGAGCTTTTGTGGTTGTGGGATACAGTATATAGGCAGGTGTTTTTCTTTGATATATTATGATATCAATTATCAGAATACCACCAAATCATAATAACATGCACTTTGACCAGCCTTTCTATGGCATATTTTGTTTTTATTATAATTATAAACTGGCTGATTAAATGCTTGTTCAACCATGAGATATGACCCTTTATGGCCAGTTGCAGGTATGAATCTATGCAGTTTTACAGACAAAGGTTTGGTGAATGGTTCTTTTGAGGTGTCTCGTGAGTTTAGTGTGTACAGTATGTTTTTGATGCCCTCAATCAGGATTATAGTGCAGTGAGTTCTAAAAATGGCAACTACTGTATTCTACTTATGAATGGAAGTTAAACAGTAGAATGAGCAACATTAAGAGTACAATAGAAAAATAATTACCTGTGATATGTTTTTTATTTTTTTATTTTGTTTGTTTTTTATAATTGTCATCTTTAATGAGGGTAGTCCTGCTCAGTGCAGAAGTACTGCTTTCCAGAGGAGCCCCCAAGATTAAGTTTAAGAGTATTCAGACTCTGAGCGAGTCCGAGTCTCGTAACTTTGAACTATTACGTGGATACTACAAAACCCACGAGGTCAAGAAACAAGTACAGGGTAAATTCCTGTCTGCTAGAATGCAATTATGACAAGATACCGTTGTACATGGTCTTAATCGAAATATTTCACAATATCAGATCTGTATGATTTACTGTAGGACTCAAATTAACTGACGGCACCCGGAGGCAAAGTATGCCGATCGCCGTGCCACTTGAATAAAGTTGCTGCTCCTCATAATTAGTATGGTCGTTACATAGACTTCAATTATCAAGACTTGGTAGAATCTTCAGCGATATATGGGGCCAGAAAACCGAGCTATTAAATACAGCAGCTGTGGGGAGATAAACCGTATTTTGGGAACAGCCTCTTGAATTGTTCCTGTTTTCACATCATTTCTGTGATTGCTTTCTCTCACTTTTGGAAAGAAAGAAAAAAGGAATGCCTAGGTGACCTTTTTCCTTTTAAATTTGTCTTAAATTGCGCATTTGAAAGGCGGAAAATTGCTGCCCATCCTATGCCCCGAGAGTACGTATACTGAGATCCGGTGGATGGATGGGAATGAGCGAGCCTACAGCTTTTGATCCTGTTCCTATTTTGCTTTAAAGTTATGGCTGTGGAATTTGACTCCTAATAGTATGCTGAATACTCCTGGCAGTCAATATTTACTCAGTAATATTTACATGACCACCGTTTATCCTGTCACAATATATATGCACAGCAAATTCTACGCAGCTATAATGTTGGTATTGTTCTGGTTGAATTGACACGGTGTACACAGCTCTGTGTGCATACAGTATATAGTTCTATTTTTCTAATCATTTCTATAGTTATAATTTCTATAGAATAATTATTTTATTTTTGCTGCTCTGGGTTGAATGGTTCAAATATTGAATATTGGTATGATTGACAACACTGCAGAGTGAGTTTACCATGTTTTCTACTTGTAACTTGAAACTTGTGTGCGGGTGCATATGTCAGGCCGCAAAATCAGAATTATCTACTTGCTAAATGTCGGTGGTTTTTGCAGTTTGCCAGTAGCGAAAAAAGCGTTGGCAGTTTCCTGCCAGTAGACATGTAAGAATGATAAATATAATCAGCAGTTAATTTACTACGCTTAAGCGACCACAAATGTGGGAGAACCCCGCAAGCGCTTATGGATTAAAACTTGCGCGTCGGGTGGCTTCCAATTCAGCATTTTAACTCAAATTTGGAATCTTTTCAATTAAGAAAGTCATTACAGATGGGAGAACCATAGATTGCTCTTGGATGAAAAACCCACCTTACTATGACCCGGCCGGGAATCGAACCTGGAACCTCCAGATTGCTATGTCTTATTACTTCAAATGCCACCGCCTATATCCACTCGGATCTAGAATTTAATGACATTTACTTTAGCACTTAAACACATAGTAAGTCAGTTAACAACAGTCAGTCAAAGAATTGCTGTGATTTCTATACATGTGCCCTAACATAAGTCCTGTATTTACTGCTTATTGTTAGCAAATATTATTGGGCCACAATTTACAGCTCTTTTTTGTCTTCTTTCTATAAAATCAGTGGTTGATATTCTGATTGACTGTCAAGTGCAGTATTTTTGGGAAAGACTATTAATATTTTGAATATGCTGCTTCTAATTTTGTGATTTCTACATATTCATAACTGTTGTCAATTATCTGTTTTTGCTGCAGGGCCCCACAGATGGGTTACATTGTTTCATAACATAGTAGCCTAGACTGAGTGTGTTACTGAGTAGTCTGCTTCAGAAGATGTCTGCCCATAATGGAGATGGTTCTCATCAGGGACTCGGGAGGGATGGTCCACATAACATGCCTGTGGTACCAAAACAGGCTTTGAATGGATCCGGTGATGGTAACCTAGGTGATATCTCCCACGATGACCTAGATGATACAAGTAGCTGGTCTGAATACCTCAGCGATTTTGACCGTCCCCTCCAACCCGAGCAGGAGAAACTGATGTCGAGTTACCCGTCGTTGATTGGCGTAAGAAGGTCAAATTCAAGAGACAATGGCCTACATGTAGCTAAGCCCGCACCGATATCAAGATCAAGGAATTTCTCAGAGTCTGGAGTCTTAGCTCCGGCAGAATCGGAACCTATTAACAAGACTAATATATCACTATCTCCGTTAAATTACCTTGACAATTTGGAACCGTCCAAGAGTGCTCCTAGCTCGCCCCGAGAGAAAACTGGCCAATTTCAAGAACATCTCAGTACATTTGGTGCTCAGAAGAAACCCCCTCACGTCACCAATCGTTACCATGAGATGATGTTTGATGTCGAAGAGCAAAAGACGGACGGACTCTCGCACAGAGACAGGCAGGATAATCTATTCTCGAAACGGGCCATAGTGTATCTGATATT
Source organism: Apostichopus californicus (assembly GCA_020650975.1). NCBI lineage: Eukaryota > Metazoa > Echinodermata > Holothuroidea > Aspidochirotida > Stichopodidae > Apostichopus > Apostichopus californicus. The sequence continues at coordinate 25,355 of JAIPMN010001182.1, read as the reverse complement.
GTGGTATTTCTTCAGCTTCTGTACTTTGTTCCTGAATAAATATATTTTGAGCCATTTGGACGGCGAACCAAGTATGTTAGGTGAGTAGTAAAATGTTAAAAATCATGAATGTAATAATGATGGTCAATAATATTTTCCTAAGTCTCTCACCGACATGACGATGGGGTATCAAATTTATGGAGAGCGGTCCGATTGTCGGCAGCTCTAGTCAAATTTACTAGCCCCTGCCCCTGGGTATTGGTACAAGTATGAGTACGGAGCTCTAAGCGTGAAGATTAGTGCAAGGCTCCAAGCACATGAGTATAAATTATAATTGATTCAGTAGTAACTACGATCGAACTCACTAACTTTAAGTCTGTGTAATTTAGTGTCACAGTTCAAAAAATTACTCAAAAATGTCATTTCAGCAGAGATTGTTGTACAGTTTTAGGGATTAACGAATCACGCAGTAAAGTACAGCATAGGTTCTGTAGAATTCAGTACCGTGTAGGTCGACGATTCGCAAGAAACGGGTCACGATTTTTGGTCTTTGTTGGTGTCCAGGTTACAGTCTAATTTTAGCCAATAAATCTGATAAAATGAAACAACTTTATTACTTCAGGTTAGCCAAGCTACATAACATTATCCGTGCATCGTTGCATCATTTACTGTTTAAGAAATAGCCTCATGGTTACATGACCGATCCACAGTGAAGCAGTAGCACCCAAACTGACACATTGTTTAATTGCTAATTTACGTTTGGCCCATATCTGCATTGTATGTGTACCCCTTGTGTACCCCCTTGTGTTGACAAGTGGGCATTATACCCGATGGAGAAACAGAGTTCAGTCAACTTCAGCCCTTTATGCAAAAGATGTTTTCATTAAATAGTCTTTGCTTTTCAAAACGTACAGTGAAGAAATGTTCTATTTGGTCTTAATGTCACATGATTGCAGGCCTGAATGAGAGAGTCGATGTTGGCCAGTAAGAATAGAAACTCTGGGCTAGAAAATCTGCTTAAGGCTATCATATCTTACTTTAAGCAAACAGTTTTCACTAAATTTATAAAATCAAGCTCTCACTTTCATATAGTTTTTTTTTTTTTAAATCTTTGCTGTACATATCTTAATAGGTCTTTGCATAGAAAGTTTGTCCTCGACATTTAGTTGGATATTTGTACTTCACACCATGTAGGAAAAATCAATTGTGCTCACTGCCATGCCACAATTGGCTTTCCAGCCATTAGCAAGCTGTTAAGAGCCCAAAAAAAAAGAAGGTAAACATTGCATGAATACAGTGTTTGCATAGATCGTTTGACTAAGCTCATATGTTTGTGTAGTACGGTAAGGCGAGAAAGTATTGAAGGCAAGGGCACAAACTGTGCAGAGAGTGGCCATTTTGCCAATTTTGAAAGTTTGCGGGATATTATGGATGACATTTGTCCAACTGTATCAGTCGCCTCCTCTTTCTCTAAATCTGGCAAATATTGTTTTTCCTTCTGTACATTTCAGTTGGTTAGTGCCGTTATTAACTTCAAAGAAACAATGTCCCTCAAAAGATTTATGCCGTCCCCCTCTTTCTTACCTGTTTTCACTCTACTACATGGCACTCTCTCATATCTATCTGCGCAAAAGATTGGTGACACTTTTCATGCCCCCACCCCCTTCCTCACCCAGTCTTCCTCACCCACTTTTGTGAGTGACAGAACTTTCTCCTGTCAATTGTATAAGTTAGAGTTTCTCTTCTTTTTTTTCTTCTCTTTTCCGTCTCTCTTCGCAGGTTCAGTACAGATGATGATGACTACGTTGTGTGGATTTGTCAAGATGTATGTGCCTTGCTGTCTGTATACCCATAAAAGTAAAGGAGACAAACCTCCAAACTTTATACGAAGCATGGTCTTTCTAGGAGTTATGAGGTAAGCAAATGATTGGGGGGGGGGTGGGGGGTCATGAAAAGAATGAGAGGCATAAAATAATAATTTAGTCCTGAAGTCTGTCTCAGATTGTAAGATAAGATGGTTCCTGTGTGCAAGCCTGCTATGCATCTTTGCACCTGTATAGCAATTTGGATTAAGATAGCACTTTGCCATGTGATACAGGATGAACTATTCCATTGGAGGAATTTGGAGGAACAGGGGAGGGGAGGTGGGGAAGGGAGGTGGTTGGCTGCTTTTACCAGGAGTTCATCTCAATAGGATGTATGATTGCATCATGATTGCAAAGTCGATATTGGATCCCCGAGAGCACCCCGAAAAATGTCTTTAATGGATTGACAGATAATCCATTTCTATGTGAATATGATTAAATGGCTCAGTCTGAATCGTATAAAGATATAACAAAACACAATAACCCAGGAGAGCGTCTTAAGTTGATTAATTGTAATTTGGGAGCTGGTGGCATGGGTGTTGCAAGGGGAGAGGGGGGGGAGGTTGTTACCAATAAGCATCCCCATAACATAAATCAGCTGTGACATGTTTAATTAACTGTCGGTACAGCCATACCAGTCTTTTAAGTTCTACTGTTTCTGCTACAATCCTCACCCCCCTATTTTCTTTCTTAATATTCTCTCTCTCTCTCTCTCTGTTAAGGTTTGCCACGGTAGTTCTTGGATTAGTCAGCCTTAAACATATAGCAGTGTCTTTCACAGAGACCATTAAGAGTTCAGCACCGTTTTTTACCGTGCTTATAAGTTTTTTGATGTTAGGAGAGAGGACTGGTATTTACGTGAACCTATCTCTATTACCTGTGGTGGGTGGCCTCGCCCTGACCAGTTTCACGGAACTGAGTTTCACCGTCATCGGGTTTTCGGCGGCGATATCGACAAACATCGTAGATTGGTGAGTGACTATTTGAAGAGAATGTTTTTTATTCTTCGCAGTGGACGAAAAGGAATCCATGTCACGTGTGTTTTCTTTTTCTGTGACATCTTGGTTTGTAAAGTAAATATGTTTTGACCATGCGTGTTGGGTTGTGCATTCTAATTTTTGCAAATATATCCCTCAATTTTGATAGGTTTATCACACTTTAACACTATGCATATGTGAATTGAAAATAGGTGGTGAAGCCTGGTTGTATATCAAGTTGGTTTCGTTCTCATTTTTTGTTTAATTTTTTATTTTTTTTTAAAATTTGCACAAACAGTTGAATTCTGTTTTTTAAGTAAATATTTAATTAACCATTACACCATTTTCAATTTCACAACTTGCTCGAGTCCTTTCAATTGCATTTTAAAAATCAACGTGTTTTCAAACCCTGATATCTAACAAAAGTGAAATAATTGTGAATATATAACTGATCTGGGCACGATGTTCTAGTTGTTGGCAACTCTATCGTTATGGGATGACTCTATGCACAATATTAATTTTGATATGCTGGGAACTGTCAGTCAAAATAACTGTTTTTAAACAGTTTAAGTTCATCTGTTAAAGTGACTGGACCTTGTAGTCTAGCACATAGACCATGCGATCAGTTCCTCAGCTGCAACACAAAAGTTAAATGGGAAAACATTAAAGACACTTATTGCCTCACATCACATGTTTATAATGTGTTACAATATTTACTGCGTGTCTTCTCTCTTACTCTCGACTCTATAACTGCACCTTCCCATCTACCTTGCTTAATAACTGGAAATAGTTTAGCACCGCGCCCCCTCAACCCTCCTCCAGGGGTCATCCACCATCACCTCTTCCATCGCCCATTCTGGTGATAAGGCCTGTTTCATTGGAAAATTCACGTTTTTTCGGATATTTCTATAACTTGTTACAATTTTTCCAGGGCATGTGGTGTTGAATGTCATCTACGTATGCACTGTTGTTAACAAAACATGTTTTAGTTGATCAATTAGAATTTAAAGAACAACGGATTAACAATAACAATTCAGGGTTTCACCAAGGAGCCGACATCATCGTCAGTTTAGTCTCTGGTAGAGATTTAGCGTATTTTAAAGGTGAATTTCATGAGAAACTAGAATAGCTACAGAAACATTAGTTGCACTCACAAATTGTTTTTTTCTTTTTTCTTGAACTATAACATTTCAAGACTAAAAATTCTTGCCTTAAGTCATCCTTTGAGGTTAGTAATGATGCGTGGGATTTTTGCCTCATTAAAATACTCTCAAAGTTTTGTTAATTTTTCTTTTATATCTTCCAGCTTGCAAAATGTCTTCTCTAAGAAACTACTCAGTGGAACCACATACAAATATAGGTGAGTTGATAATTGCGTCTGTTGTTTCTCGCACTGATTGCTGTCATCGTTCATTTGTTATGTATTATATATATTATTATAATTTTCCTACTGAAAATTCATGGATTATTCTGATATGTTAGTTCGTTGGTTAGGCCCCGTTTTTTTATCTAAAAAGCGATGAAGATTTTAGAAAAATGATGTTCAAAGAGAGAAGCAATCTCATTATCAGACTGCTTAGAAACCAGTTAAGAGGTCAAAGTGACTTTTTCAGTATCAGGCAAAGAATTTCCAAATTTCATCTACTTGCTACAAAATGCAAGTGCTATTAAAATACTGCTTGCTGAATTTCCCACTGGCGGTTTTCCTCAATAAATTATTTGCTGATATTAAGCAGTATTACAGGGCTTTTTGTTGGGTATGGCAAAGAAGAGATTTTAATACTGACATTGATTACCTGACTTACCATTGCGTTCAACTCGTTAGCTCCTACTCGTTACCATTGTGTTCAGCTCGTTAACTCGTACTTGCTAAATGTCTATGCGTAGAAAAACTGCGAGGGTCTCTACTATCTACTGGAAAAGTGATATCCACTGGTATCGATGATGGAAGTAGAGGGAAGAGACGATGAAAGAAGAGGTGGGGGCAGGGGGAGGGGAGGGGGTGAGAGATGGGTGGGGAGGGGTATGAGAGGTGTTGTGGAGCTGAAATCAATAGTGAGGTTGGTGCATCGTTTGTCTTTGCAATTCATGTTGTATTGACCACCTTGTTAAGTGTATGTGTACCTATGATGATGTTTTCTGTTTCAAAAATGATTTTGCTGAAAAACTGCTGTTTCTCATTGATATGAATTCATTGTCCATAAATTTGATGAAACCTACGAAATATCTCTATAAATGTGTATCTTTATTCAAGGCAAATTGTTGAAATTGTTTTTTCTGGTGGTTGTCCCTCAGACAATCAAGTTCTAATTTTGCTTGTCTGGAATAGCTAATTTAGTTGTCAGAAAAATGTATCAAAATTTTGAAAGAATTACCAATATTTACACTGTAAGAGAGATGTGTAGGTTTGGTGAATAGAACACTAGCTTTGGGCCAGTAAAACTCTCTTGGGTGGATCATAGGCCTGGCACTATTTGTTGTTCTATTTCTGTATCTTGAAAGTGATGGAGGGTAAATTGCAATTTATCATTGTACCTATTTGGGGTTATTTACTTACAGTTCAATCTGAATTTGTTGTTAACAACACAACTAGTCCTCCAGTGGATGACTTCCGATTTTGGTCGTCCAAAAATAAATTTGGATGACTGGACGACCATTAAAACATTTGCCCTACTATTGATCAAACTAAAGACACACTCATAGAGTGTGATATTGATCAATTGAACTTGAAATATCAAATTGGTTTTTAAATTTTTTTTTTTTTCTCTCTTAAACAATCTTTGAGACTGACGTATGAAGTATCCTGCTTTAGAGGTCAAGGAAAATTACAGAATTTATTTGCTTTTATCTTCCCCTACCTAGTCCACCTGAACTTCAGTTTTATACAAGTACAGCAGCTGTGATATTTCTTATACCTTCCTGGATATTTTTACTTGTGAGTATCAAAGATTTGTATTTTTGCTATTAAGTTCTTTGTGTTGAAATGTGTGCTATTAAAGGCAGTTATTAAGTTGTTAAACGACAGGTGCTGGACTTTGGTTTTCAGTGTTAACAAAAAGTTTCCAGGTTTTGAACTCAAAACTTACATTGCAATTGATGAAACTAAATCGACATAATTCATCTTCTTTTTCAATAAATGAAGTTTAATAAGCCATCATTGTACGATTCCATTTGTCTTGAAAGCGACAGTTCGCAACCTATGGGGAAGTGGACCAATGTTTTGGTTGCAATGGATTTTCGGTTGGGTCGTGAGGTCATTTCAGAAATCGTAGGAAACTGTCGAACTTACCTTAGGTTCTGGAAGTATCAAAATATTTTTCACAGAGTGGCCCTGTTTGGCAATCTCAGAATTGTACAGTTGCATCGTTCACGCCAACATCAATCAATTTGTGGCAAGGAACCATGCAAAGCCATCTATCACTTTGGCAACTATATACCCTTGACATTGTATAGGCAAAATATAGTGGGGGGGGGGAGGGAGAGCAGGAAAGGGGTGAATGTATGGGCCGTGGCAAAATTCGAAATTTGTTACGCTCGTCCTTGGCCTAAAAAGGGAGCAATGCTTTAAAGTATTCATCAGATATAAAGACTCTAGCTATGCCAGTCTGCTCTGTCACGAGCAGGGTTTCCCTAACTTTATCCCCCACGAACCCTCTGTGGATGTCAGAGTTGTCCCCAACCCCCAACTTTTTGAGACACGATCTAAGTCATTATTTTTATATATTTTCTTTTTTGATTTTCCTTTTAGGATTTTCCATTTAAAGATGGCCGACCTAGTTCATCGCTGGTTCTCGCACTTATTGTGAACGGGGCATTTTTCCACTTGCAGAGTATCACTGCCTATGCCCTGATGGGTAGAATATCTCCTGTCACTCACAGGTTAGATATCATCAGATACTCACTATTTCCATCATATGTTCGAGTTTTCTATGTTTTAAGCTGTCTCTCAAAACCTGGTATTGTAAATTTTATAAGATGGTCATACGATTGTTCTCAACGCTAGCACTGATACTTGAAATTAAAAAAATAGGTTTTTAATCATTTTAGAAGTAAATTGCACCTTCCCAAGTGATATTTAATTCTTATCAAGGGTAAGACAATTTTTACACCACAAGGGCCTGTCCAATTATTGGGGATTTGGTCAAACCCATCAATTTTTCATTTAAAATTTCTTTGATACAATTTATTCAGATTTGTAGTATGCTTGATTTTGTCTTCTTAGAATATCCTTGGACTTGATATGGATCAAGATAATAATGAAAATATTGGTGGAGTCTGTTTTACAATTCCTTTAGTTACTACAATTTTTCAGCAAGGATTTTTTTTAAATTAAAATCAAGTTTAAAGCAGAATTCAGTTGTCATGGTAATGCAATTACAAACAACCTATAATGTTCATAGCTTGCTACGGTAGTGTTGTGACAGATTGGGGGTAGGCAACTACTCAAGATTCAATCTAGCCTGTGGTGGGGTGTTTGGTCCCTTAAAGGGTGTGAAGACTCACGCAAAAAGAAACGTATAATACCGGTAATGTGACCTAGTTTCGAATGAGGTGTAACAGAAGTGTTAGACACCACCATAGATCCCAGAAAATACACGCACAGCTTGCTACCATCGTTAATTAGACACTAGTGTCAGTACATACAGCTGCGGTCAATACCCACAGCACAGTGTACAAACGATACAGCGATGGACATCTCAGGTCCAGCTAAAGATAAAAAGGTATCACGTTTCATTACTGTCTGCATTTTGTAGCGATACAAACAAAACGTCACTTGCAAGCAGATGGCCGCACACGGTTTGGGGCGAGTCTTCAATGACTTTAAGGCCCTTAGTTTTGAGTAACCTTCTAGTCTACTCTGCTCATTGCTCAATCTTGGTTAAGTGAGAATTTGATTAATTTTGGCATTCTGCTCCATCTAATGTTTCTATTTGGATTCTGTAAAAATATATAATCAAAATAATAATATTAGATTCTGATGTAGCGCTTTATACCAGCAATTGGTCTCAAAGCGCTTTACAGACGTTATATTTCCCCTGGTCAATGATAACCTGTCCCAGAAACAATCCCTCCTGTTGGCTGCAGTTATATACTGCGCCCAATGACAAGTTACCTCACAGGTACCCATTTAACCCCTGGGTGGAGAAAGGCAATTGAGATAAAGCATCTTGCCCAAGGACACAGCAGCATGAACTGGGCATGAATCGAACCAGCAATCCTTGGATCACGAGTCCGACGCCTTAGCCAATCGTCCACCATGCTGTCACGAAATATTAGTTGAGAACCTCTGTGATAGTTGGAAAAATCCTCAATCACCTTTCATAGCAACATTTAACACTAAGCCTACCCCTGCAGCTGTATCATAGCATCTGTACATAAATCTAGCTTACTTTGCATATAAACAATTGGGGTAGAACTTATTATTATTATGATTACCATATCATATAGTGTTTCTCATTTACAATTGACTTGAATTGTCATAGAAGATGATGACTTTTGTGAGTCTATTTCAAAAGTCAAGCACAGGAAGCTAACAGGATGAATATAAATAGATTTTGAAAAGAGTAAGGAAAAAAGATGTTTGTGTGTTCTCTCAAAGCTAATTAGATGTTCTATCATGTTTTGCAACCTGTGCTGTAGTGGATTGGATAAAGCTAACAGAAGTAATGAAACCTAACATCTAGGCGGTCGTGGGTTTCAGTTGTGGCCGTCTAACTAAAGATTTTTCATTCCTTTGAAACCCACAGTTTCATCCATCTGAAATGATTTCCCAACTTGTTTCAAAGAGAACTCCAAATATGAGATAAAAACTGTTAATTGGATTGCCACCTTGCGAGAAGTATGTAAGCCATTTGGCTTCCCCTCGTGCAAAGACATTTGACTGCTTTATAGGTTTTGTAGAATGACCTTCGATATTTTGTTCTTTTATTAAACAGTGTGGCAAACACAGCGAAGAGAGCCTTACTTATCTGGTTGTCGGTCTTAGTCTTTGGCAATGCAGTCACCGTCCTGAGTGGGATCGGCACGCTGGTGGTGGTCATCGGAGTCTTCCTATACAACAGAGCTAGACACTACGAGACAAATTTAAAACAAACCAAGCTGGAAAAGAGACCACGGAAGGCACTGCAGGTTTTATAGGGCGTACCTATCCGGTCTTTGTGCGAAGTAGTATCACACTCGTATGAAACAATTTTTTAGGACAGGTAAAGCGGGATGTGTCGGTGGTAGTCGACAGTCTTGTCACAACAGTAACAGATGGTATGAAATGGGATTGCAACAGGTCAAATGTGGGAGGTGGGGGCAGGGGAGGGCAGTTGGTAGTCTGGTGGTAGTCATACATACATTTCCCATGAAACGTCACCAGATGGTATTGAATAGGTTTACAACTGGTCAAGTGTAGATTGGTAACCTGGTGGTTGTTGACATAGCCCTCCCTTAAAACAGCACCAGGCTTTATGAAACAGTTTACCACCAGGTAGAGTGCAGATTGGTAACCTGGTGGTTGTTGACATAGCCCTCCCTTAAAACAGCACCAGGCTTTATGAAACAGTTTACCACCAGGTAGAGTGAAGATTGGTAACCTGGTGGTTGTTGACATAGCCCTCCCTTAAAACAGCACCAGGCTTTATGAAACAGTTTACCACCAGGTAGAGTGCAGATTGGTAACCTGGTGGTTGTTGACATAGCCCTCCCTTAAAACAGCACCAGGCTTTATGAAACAGTTTACCACCAGATAGAATGTGGATCGGTAGTCCGGTGGTTGTTGACATAGCCCTCCCTTAAAACAGTACCAGGCTGTATGAAACAGGTTACCACCAGGTAGAATAGGGATCGGTAGTCCGGTGGTTGTTGACATAGCCCTCCCTTAAAACAGCACCAGGCTTTATGAAACAGTTTACCACCAGGTAGAGTGCAGATTGGTAACCTGGTGGTTGTTGACATAGCCCTCCCTTAAAACGGTACCAGGCTGTATGAAACAGTTTACCACCAGGTAGAGTGCAGATTGGTTACCTGGTGGTTGTTGACATAGCCCTCCCTTTAAAACAGTACCAGGCTGTATGAAACAGTTTACCACCAGGTAGAATGGGGATCGGCAGTCTGGTGGTTGTTGACATAGCCCTCCCTTAAAACGGTACCAGGCTGTATGAAACAGGTTACCACCAGGTAGAATGGGGATCGGTAGACTGGTGGTTGTTGACATAGTTTTCCTGTAAAGCAGCATCAGATGGTGCCAAACAGGTTTAGGAAAGGTGAATTTTTAGCCTGGTTGTCGTTGACAAAGAAATTCTAGTAAAAAACAGCACCAGGCTTTTTGAATCAGGTTAATAAACAACAGGTAGAGTGGGGATTGCTAGACTGGTGGTAATCACCATAGTTTTCAGGTAAATTGGGGAATTTTTAGCCGGGTGGTGGTTGACATAGTTTCCCTGTAAAGCAGCACAAGACAGAGTGAAACAGGTACAGAAAGTAGTCTTTGACTTTCGTTAGGGTTTTAAATATCTCTGTAAAAGACAGTTAGAAGTTAAGCTTTCAACTCGGTGTCGTACTTCAAATTCTTCAAAACAGTATTAAAGATGTCTTGCAGTGAGTGGTCATCGACAACAGTATCCAGGTTAATGTTTCCTGCATCGGAAAAAAAAAGTTATCTTTTGCAACCTATCATTCCAATAAAATATTTATCTAAAACATGCCTTACATTTAAATTAATAAATGCGCGCGTGCTTGGGATTTTTTTTTTTTTTTTTGCAGTCTGCACGAGAAAATCACAACTGCAATTACCAGCATCAATGTTAGTTTGTTTTGGGTGGTATAAAATAAACATTTGGGAAGGAATTCTTTTTTCCTCATTGTAATAAAAGCATGCAAGCATTTTACTTTTTGATTTACAAACCATGGCATTTTTTGTTCTATTTAGTATTCTGTATATTCTGTATATCAGTAAAACTACTTTTGGAAGTCTTTTAATTCTTGCCTTAATAACCATATCAAACCAGACCTTGGAAAAAGATGTAATTTTCTTGAGGAAGAATTTTCATTTCTAAGGTTGCTTGTGCCGTTTGTAACTACCCATTTTTGGTTTTTGCTTTTTTGGGATATAATCAAGGATGTTAAATTAGAAGGGTTTGATGTATTGTTCTATCAAATAACTCATCTATGGTGAGTAAGTACTTACGCTGAAAATCCTATTAATGCGGTTACCAAATTTTTGTATTTTACATATTAAAGACAGATTTGTATTTTTGGAAGGTATGTGGTTTTAGATCATGGAGCAGTATTCAAATTGCACATTCTTCAATGTTATGATGGTAAAGTCTTCATAATGTGCAGTGTCCTTTACCTTTGCCTAACATTTTGTGTCAACCATGTGATATCTGTAGTCCATAATGCATTAAAAGAATTGATACCAGCTAGTTGATTTTGCAGCAACAGCATAAACGAAATCCTTCGGTCATGAAGTATACTTGAAGGTTTAAGGGAAGTTATTTTGTAAGTTTAGTCTTGCCTAGCCTAGCCTATAAGATTCAGGGCTGTTTAAAAAATTAATGACTACCGACAGTAACTACCAGTTGTGACTTTATGGACATTATATTCAAAGCAAGCATGTATCAACACTCCTTTTAGACCTACCACACTTTTGTGGCCAAGGTGTCTAGCCTAGCCTGTAAGTAACAGGGTTGTAGCTGTTACTCATCATAACTACAGAGGTTAGCTTCAGACTAATTGTGACTTTCTGCACGCTGCTACTCAAAACAATCATGCCCCAACACTTCTGTAGACCTAACACACTTTTGTGGCCTAGGTGTCTAGCCTGGCCTGTAAGTTACAGGGTTGTAGCCGTTACTCAACGTAACTACAAAGGTTAGCTTCAGACTAATTGTGACTTTCTGCACGCTGCTAATTAAAACAAACATCAACACTATTAGTGATTCAGAAAACTGAAAAATTAATGTGAGGTGAATGTGGTGAGGAGAAGAATGGAGAAAGGATCCCACTTCTTGAAAATTCCACTTTTTTATCTATTTTTTTATTATTTAATTATCTATATCATTCTTATTTTTAAGTGAAGAATTAATCAAGGAAAAAAAATATTGTTTTAAACTTTTTCCAAAAAATGTAATACAAATTTTTTCACTCAGGTTTCTCAACTTTAATGGGAAGATATATGCATAAACAGTAAATTTTCCTCCAAACTTAGTTTACTATTGTAGGTATGACATAGAGTAGCACTTCCCTGTGGGCATTATATGTCTTTAGCTCGTTTAAGACAGGTTTTTTTTTTTCTCAAAGGAAAATCTCAGACCAACTTGCACTTGCCAAGTGTATTATGGAAATTGAGACTAAATGATTTTTTATCCAAGATTTCCTGGGCTCCAGAGCTATTGCACCCTACCTCAAAAATCATTTTTCAAAGTAAAGCAAAATAAAAGTTCAAGTATTCTTTCACAATTTTATAAGGGATATACTTAGGGGTAGTCTAATTGTTGGATATATACTCCTAGAGTAAAGATTTTTTCCCCCCACTGTTAGGGATAAAACCTATTACCAGCTAATTGCACCATTTTGGTACACTAAGAAACTGTTCTCAACAATGAACTTTCATTGTATTATACAGAAATGCATCCAGTTGTTTTTTAAGTAGCTTTCCGAGATAATTTTAGTCAAATCTTAGATTTCATTCAATACTTGAATCTAATAACAGTGCCGTTCAGTCACTTGAAAAGTCAACTTTAATTTTCAAATAACGATCAAAAAGAAGTAAAAAAAAACACCTTGGATTAAATTTTCAACAGGGCTATATTACACGTAATTAATTCTCCATTTGGTAAAGATTTTGGGCAACAAAAAGTATTTAAGATGGAATGGAATCATGGCTATAGGCTATTAACTATTGAATTTGTGACAAAAAGAAGTAAATTGATAAAAAAAAAGTCAGACATTCTCATTGATGTATTATTTTATACTAAACGAAAGTAAAATGAGCAAATAATTCATAAATTTGATTAGAAAATCGTTTCCTTGCCCGGACACTTTTGGTAATGTCATCAAAACTCTCTTCAAAGTATATCAGACAATTTTTTGATCCGTCAGTTTTTTTCAATGAAACTTGACTAAATTGACTGACGACTTTTATTTAATACGATTTTAGTACCGAAAAGTGGTAGCAAGTTTCTCAAAATTAACTTAGAAGGTTGCTTTTAATAGAATGCTTTAGAGGAAGCTAGGGTAGTTGTGGGATATACCAAGTGCATATTCAGTACCTAAATTGTAATCTGTGTGTCTTTGTTGTCAACAAACTCTACCTCATGGTCAAGATATGAGTAAAGTGCTGCAATAGCTTTCACACTTTCCAAGCATCATTTCTGAGGGAACGGGGGGGGGGGGGGGGG
>JAIPMN010001181.1:17130-31411 GCA_020650975.1 Apostichopus californicus | reverse complement strand
GCTCAGTAATTCATGCAGAAACCAAATGTATACATTTGAGGAGACTGTTCATCAAAATAATCAAATCTCTAAATATTAACAGAATATATGAAAATAGACAGCAGATTTTCATTCTAACAGAGCTTGAACTTAAATTTAGATCATATTATAAAATGCAATGTATCTTATTTTAAATACGATATTTACCATCATTGTCTATTATAGTGATAGTAGCAGTCCCTTGCCCAGGAACAACGTATAATGATGGTGGTAACTGACTTGGAAGTATAACCAGATGGAATACTTCAGTAGGTTCAAAGGTCATATCAGATGCAATGGATATATCCACAGGTACACAAACCTGTCCAATAGGTATTGTAACTTCAGTGTTAATGAAAACAAAGTCTAGAGATACATCAGCAGAGCTTTGAGAGGTGGCCACTGTAAAGAAAATATGAGAAGAATGAGCTGACATCTATAAATAATATTTTTGTTTCAAAAACTGATCGTATACAACAGTCTCCATATATAGTCAAACATTAAGTAACATATCTTTATTAATGGATTTTGAAAGCTTTACGAAATGCTATTTTTTCCCCGAACTTAATAGTTTGTAGTCCTCTAGGGTTTGATCAATGTACATAACGACAACCTCCAGTAAAATGCTTGTTTGCATATGGGGCATACATGATCATATTTTATACAGTTTTATAACATTTACAGTTGCACAAGAAGTACCAGCAATGCCAGGGAATACCACCCAGTAAATACCATCTAGTTTCAAATTTATTGGCTTTTCACAACTGACAGGTAGAAATACAATAAACATAATATATAACAATGTGTCAAATCAGGTTTGAAAGGAAGTCTTCTATAAAAACCTAACAAGGTTTAACAAATTACGACACACCCAACTAAAAAGAAACAAAAGAATAGTTTACATTTACATATACATGTACATATTTGTTCACAATTACACTACGTTAATTAATAATGTGAATTCCTTATCGAATGTTGTAAAATAAAGGTGCTAATAAGAGGCATAATATGTATACCAACTATGAGTTCATACAGTGTTATGAGAGATATCATATTAATATTGTTTAATGCTTTGTTTAGTTGCCATTCTTTTAAGTAGTAAAGCAGACTCTGACAGTTTAATATTCGTTGCTATTGTCTTCAAAGCATTCATGCCTCGATATCTTAATTAAGCTAAACATTCCAAAGTTCATAGAACTGGACAACAGGGAAAGTTATCAGCATGTCTTGTATCCTAGATATAAATAACTTTATTAAAAGAGAAAATACTTTGAATGCACAAGGGTTAGGTTGTTGTGTAAAGATTTTTAAACAAAGTATGCAGTGTTTATTTTAGTTAGATCATTAAGTATAAAAAGATTTAAATTGCAAAACAAAACACTAGTGTGATCATGAGAAGCCTTATTGGCAATATGACAAATAGCTCGTTTTTGTAATATATACAACAGGTTCAACTTGGATTTTCTAGTACTGCACCAGATTTTAGCACAGTATGAAAGTTGAGGGACAATCAAATTTTGATACAATGTTCTTAGAACACCCTGTGGTAGAAAATGTCTTAGAAATGACAATGTTTCTGGCTATTATTTGAGAGAGTATTGGGATATGATCATGCCAGTTTATTTGTGAATCAATATACACACCTAAACATTTTACAGTATCAACATAGTACCCAGTATAAAACACTATCAAGCAGTCTGCTGTTGTAAAAGCGCTGGCGGTTAGGCGCTGGAGGTCCACAAACAGACCGATAGGCATTGCAGCTTGGATTAACTTAGCAGAATGTCGACAGCGGACCAACAGTGTACCGCCGTAGAAAAAAGTCCCACAAATAGCATATGTTAGGAAAGTCAATAAACAATTACACAAACATACTACCCAGTGACTCGGGTGTACTGTGTGTCCAAATCTTACATCTCTATATGAAAGTTTTTGTTAAGCATGAATGTTCATTAATGAAAGTGTTTTATTTGTGCACATATCTGTTCTTTGTACAAAATGCTACACCCATGCTAGCGTCCGCCATCGCTTTGTGGTGGGAAAACGCTGGTGGTCCCGCTACGGGCCATAGAATTTACGGCCTGGATAAGCTAAGTATGCATTGACTAATGTTTCTGACTTTCTGCAAAGTACCATCACTGGAAGCATTCTCTTATATATAGTGTATGTTCTATGTATGATCCTTCAAAAGAATTAACAAATTTTTATGTTCTATTGCAGATCTCCACTCATAGATTTTAATGGTTGATGTACTCATATTAAAAGATGAATTGACTTGTCCTTACAGCAACAAACCAAACCACATTGAAGCTGTTAACTCAACTTAAATGTGACCTTATAAAGACCTGAAGTAACAATTGAGGGTCAACAATATGCTGCTGAAGACATGACTGGAGCAAGAGAAGAGGAAGATGAAGACTTTGCACTACTCGAAGGAATAACTATTCCTGTGAGAACTTTGGAGGAATTGATTAACCTGGATGACTCCATTGAAACAAACAAGGATTGGAAAATATTTGGTAAGTCAGGATAAAAATGTAAGGAAAATAATCAGTAAACAGTTTTTCAAAGTGTAATGTACGTTTATCATAATAAATTTGAAACAGAAGTCAAGCTTTAATGTGTCAGTGGCCTGTACAAAATAAAAATATTTCCTGAGGGGCAAACTTCCTTCAATTAAAACTCTTTAAGGTAGTTGCAGACATGACTGCATTTAGGTAACAAATTATTTTGCCTTGCAGTGGATTCTACAAAAGTTGGCTATTCAATCAAACTTGTTTTGACTAAACTCAAAAACGTACATTGCAGCGCTGCATGCTAGTTCCTCTTCCAATATTGATAGAAAACAGCACTAGAAGCCAAGGCATGGGGTGAAATATAATTTATTGTATATTTCTGATTATATAAGAATTATTGTTACGGTTTCTGATTGACTATTTTCTTTCTTCATTTTTGTTGCTTCAAGTTTAAATAGACTATCAATTCTTGGTGGCACCATGTTGAAGGATTGTATTAAAAGAATCTGGACTGGTATGACTGGGAAAACAGCCTTTGCAAAGCTAAATATGAAACACATAATTGAGAGTAAGTTTATATGCATGGGTTTTGTTTTCAGTAACAGTGAAAAGTACCTTGATTTGTGGGGAGGGGCTGGTGCATTTGAATCATGGAACTCCTGCATTTGAGGTGGAAATAAAATTTGGGCCCACCTGGCCAAAAAATAGGGCTGGAATATTTGGGGTCCAGATGGCCTACATATACAAGCTATTAACCAGCAACTGTATACCAAGTTTAGTTACAATCCGAAGGTTGCAGAGTTATAGCAATGAACAGATAATGTTGACCCAAAAGGTCCCAAACATATTGGGCCCCACAAATTTGGGCCAAAAGAAAGTGTCCCAAAACCCATTGGGGTGGAAACTAGGAGAGCAATGCTGCAGTGGCTCAACCCATCATCTGTGAAAGAAAACCAACTGCCATGTGTCTTTAGTACAGGGTGGGGCTTGCTCAGACTATCAAAATCTCCCACAACTAGAAAGGCCTGCTGAAAAGCCTGTCACATAGAAGAAACTATGATTGAAATGTAGCAAGCATGACTAAACTTCTATTTACTTTGATGCATCATTAAATCGCCACCTATAATGCTATTTTAGTCTCTGTAATTGTATTATAGTACAAAACACTTCTAACTGATGCTAGGTTTATACATCCACCTACCTAATACAGACTGAAAGGTGATATTTCTGAGCAATAAGGAATTTAAACTTCATCCCTAAAAGAGAGTGATGGGTAATGTAAAAACATGTCAAAAGAATCATTGATATGTTGGCTATGTTCTCCAACACAATTCCCAAAGAATATCAGCTAGGACTGACACTACTGCTTTGGCTATAAAGGTAGCCAGTTTCCGGTAACATTTCTTTAGTACAAGTCCCTATGCTTGGGTGAAGAACCTCACTCCATCTCTAAGCTGTGGCTGCCTATTGTTCCCAACTTATTTTCTTGCCGCTAGCGACCCATTTTGCACTTAATTCGCATTGAGATTGGTCATTGATAAAAACCTAACTAGGCAACAGTTAAGTTTTGTAAACTGAGTCTGGTCATTTTCGTTGTTGGTTCGCTAATAATATTTATGGATGCACATAAGCTATTTTCCAATTGCCAACAGCTTCTCCTATTCTTATGAGGTGTAATGCACATGTTATCTAAATGGCTAGTAGGTGGGAGACATGGTAGATTATAAAACAGGTTTCCACAATTTGGCCTCTGGTGACTTCAAATGACCTTTGAACTCCACAAAAACAATAGGCTTCTTGTGCTGAACGTTACACAACTACATTCTAAATATGAGAGTCATCCCAGCTTCCCTTCTTGAGATATCGTGTTTACAAGGTTTCCACTTTTTGACCCATAGTGACCCAACTAATCTTTGACCTCTACAAAAAAAATAGCATTGTACTTAATGTGGTTCTCCTACTCAAATATGAGATTGGTCCAAGCTTCCCTTCTTGAGATATCGTGTTTACAAAGTTTTCACAATTTGACCCTGGGTGACCCCAAATGACCTTTGAACTTCTTAAAGATAAGGCTTCTTCTACTCAATGTGGTACACCTACTCACCAAATATGAGATTGGCCAAGCTTCCCTTCTTAAGGTATCGTGTTTACAAGCAAGTCGTCACACACACTAACAGACCCACACACACTCTCCGCCAGCATGACTGCATAGGTTACGATTTTCATCGAAATAAAAAAGCAGACTAGTAGGGATGCTAGTGCTATACTTGCTGAAGTATTAAGAGTTTTGTGAGCCTAGTCAAGTCTGTCAGGCTTGTTGCTATGGTTTTTTTAAGAAAGAATATAGTTGATTTACTGTTATCAGTGCTCATCAGCTAACAACATGTGTTACCAATGGTTTGCAAGTTAAATATGATGTTGAAGTTTGCAAAAGAATTTTGATCAAACAGTGCATGATTTTTAATCATTGCATTACGTAATAAACAAACAATATACTAAGTTGAAAAGAGAGGAGCTGAGCCTATTTGTTTATGTAACTACTGGATGCCAGTTGGGAAGTAATGGATGCCTGCTTATTTTCACCTATGCCTGTGACCTTCATGACCATGGTAGCCAGTGGCCATATTTTGATAATTGATAAACGGTACCCACTTGATAAAACCTGTGATGATTGCAAGTAAATTCAGCAAAAAAGTTATTCTTTGCCCTGTTTTATCTTTGACAATTGGATCTTTCGTTCTCAATGTCTGTGAGACACAACTTCCCATCTGGTACATTCCTCCACAGATTAAGAATATAGGCCAAACAATTTAGGAAGAGTGTTTGTCACAAATTTGGACTGGGATTATTGATTTGAACTTTTAAACCTGTGACTTTTGACAGATGTTACCATAGTAACTACATAATTTGAAAGTAACTTCATTGTACCGGTGAAGGCTGCAAGTCAAGTCAATTTTTCCGTTGGAGGAAGCCAAAAGGCGTAGTGATTCCTTGCTACATATATGAAAACATTTAACAATACAAAATATTGTTACTAGCAAGATTACTTGCACTCATGTGGACCTACACATCAAGTATGAAGTTCATCCTAGCTTCAATCTTTGAGTTATCAAGGTTTTAAGACCTTGGCCTCTGTTGACATCAAACAATCTTTGATCTTCACCCAACAAATCAATAGGGATCTTGCATGTACTGATGGTGGATCCATGTACTTTAAGCTTCCAGTTATAAGTTTACAAGCTTCAATTTCAAACTTGGCAATATGTTGCTTGTATGTACTAAGGTCGATACACATATTTCATTAGCAAATCACCATCACTACATGGGTTCTTTACACCTCAGGCAAGGAATGAAACCAGAATGCCAACAGGCTTAGTGACTCTTTGCCAACTTTTATATGAACACTTTTGCTGAATCACATTTAATCACAATCAGTTTTGACCTCAAATGAACATTGACCGCTACAGGTAACAACAGAGTTCTGCTACTCACAACGTGATTTACATCCAATATTAAATCCAAGCTCTAATTTGGAAGTTATTCATATCTACCTTTCTTCTTTTGATCTCTGGTGACCTCAAGTAACATTTTATCTCCCAAAAAAATATGTGAACTAATTAATGTTGATGCACTTGCCAAATATGAATTTCATCTAAGCTTGCTTTTATAGACATTGTGTTCAGTAGGATATAACATATTAACCTCTGTTGACCTCTTCAAAAAACATCAGGGTTCTTGTGCTCACTGAATCTCATCAAAGCTTTGCTTTTGAAGTTATTGATTTAAAATGTTTTTCAGACTTTGACTGTTGTTACTCAAATGACCAGTAACCTACATAGAAAATAATACATTTCTTATAATGATTAAAGTTGTACCCACATACCAATTATGAAATGAACCACCACACTCTTTTTGAGTTATAATGTTAAATAATGTTAAATGTTAAATCTTGCACAGAAAATATTACATTTTTGGTACAAAATGAACAAGGTGGCTTTTAACTTGCAACTATTTTAAGTAAAATTTGAGCTTTCTTTTACAATTCGAAAATTCAATTTCCCCATGTACATAGCAGAAGGTCTTATACGTTACGAGCAATTAACTCAGCAATAAGTTCTTACTTGTTATTTAAGATATGTCATGTTACCTTATCTTCTTACAAGTTTGAAAAGACTTCTCTTAAATGTACAATGATATGCAAAGAAGATTTCAATAAAGATGTAAAATAACGAGTATATTGTTTACAAGGATTTCAGATTTTGGCCTCTGGTGACATTTGTTGACAATAGAGTTCTTTTATTCATTGAGGTGGATCCATGATATGCAGTAATCATCCATGCTTTGCTCTCATAGATAGTGTGTTTACAAGGTGTTCAAACATTGACCTCTGTTGATCTCATATGACCATTGTCTTCCAGAGAAGTAAATGTGTTTCTTGTATAAACCTGTTGGATCCACCTATCAATTAACTATGAAGTTGAATCACCATGTACTTATAGTGTCAACAAGGTTGTAAGACTTTAGTTTCTGGTGACCTCACATGACCTTTACCTCTATGGAAAACAAAAGAGTTCTTATACTCACTAAGGTGGATCCACCAAATTTGAGTTCTTCCATGCTTTACTTTTGAAGTTAATGAGATTACAATGTTTTAAGATTCAAATCTAACCTGTAACAGATGCTGGCTGGTTGGATTGTTGTCTGCAGAGATGTATCTGTACATTACTATTACCAGTATTGCCTTCTGTAACTGACACCTCTAATGGACTGAGATAAACTGCAATAGCTGCAAGATGAGAGAATTCATCGACATGTCTATTAACAACATAAGAAAGTGATGATCCTTCTGGCACTGATATATCTCAAGCAAAATAAAATGAATTTACAACTTACTTTTTGAGTTATAGAGTTCAAAAAACGATATGGCAACCATGAAATAGCTTTATTTGTAACAACTCTGTATATAGATATCCAAAAGGCTTTGAATTAAAAGTAAAAAGTTGTTGTTCTACAAACATGGTTATTGGAAACTTGTTTGATTATTCAAATAATTATTGTTGGGGTTTAAATTTGATGTCACAAACATTCTTCTCAAGTTTAATGAAAGTATTACATTTACTACTTTAAAAAGTCTCCTGACTATTGGTTCATGATTTTACCTATATGCAAATCTTAGTTGTTAGTTTGCTGTACCAAATATCAAACATAGGATCTTAGAACTGAAATGACAACATTTTGTTATAAAGACTCAACATGATTGGTACTTAGTTTTAAATGAGTCTGATCTCAAGATCCATTGTGGAATCAAGATTACACAAGTCACAGCAAATTTTCTCCAAAGTGCAAGAAAATATTATTGAACTTGAAATGAATGCTGATAAGTGCTAAATGTACAATGATGTCATGGGGTTATCCACCTAAATCTTCATCAATTTGAAATTAAGATATCATATAAAATCATCATGTACACAGATCATAACTACTGAATTTCATGATCAGGACTGCAGTAGTGAAGCAAACTAAACAATAATAAACTTGAAGTTAAATCTGATAAGTTGGAAGTGTGATGTGTACAACTAATGAGTACCGATTTCACTGTTAGTATGCAGTACAACAAAGTTTAGAATGTAATTATAATAACTGTGTAATTGCCCCTTTCACAAATCCACCATAGGTTGTGTAATGTAAATGTACCATAGTTTCTTTTCTGACCCATCATAACAGAAATGTTTTCTCATTTGGACCAATGATTTCGCATACCCTTTGACCTCTACTACAACAAGCTCCAACGATTCAAGTACAAGGCACTACTTCAAACGCAAAATTGAGATTCATCCAAGTTTCTCTTCTTGAAATATGTGATTTCAAGGTTTTTCCATTTGCATGTGCTGACCTTTGACCTCTACCAAAAATAATAGGTTCCTTGACCTAAACATGGGTCATTCACAAAGAAAGTTTGGTATCCATTCAAGTTTTCATTTTTGGGATAACATAATAACAACAAGGCAACACACATGTACCCTTACCTGTATACACACATACACACCCCTGCATATAATTGCAAAGGTTATGATTTACATTGAAACCAAAAACCCAAGTAAAAAATAGTTACAAAATTGCTGGTAGCTAGGTGTTTGTTTGATAATTTTCGTTGGTTTCCCCAAGTACACAGTCATTACACAGAGAAAGTCACTAGTGATAGGCTACTGTATGTGAACTGAAACCTATTCACTTCTTGTGAAGAATTTTAACTAGTTTTTACAGCAAAGCTAGAAGAGTCTTCAATTATTTGTTTCTATAAGAAAACAAATCATATTCATTCATTTTACTTTGCTATGTTATGTATGGGATGCTTGACCAATAACCTCTTGTTTGGTTCTTTCAAGTGTGGAAAGTTCATTGTGAAACTCAATAGCTGTGAATGTTCACTTAATTTCCATACGTGAGGAACAATGCCAGCTAGGTCACATTTGGACAGGGTCAAAACTTCCACTGTTGACTGTTGGGTAGCATTTCCCATCACAAGTATTTTGGACCTTAATACATCTTACTTACGTATTAAAATTAAACTAGGATATGTTCTTTAAGAGATACTGAAAACTTGCAATGATACTAACCATTCTGACATGTTGGACCTGCAAATCCTTGACTGCAGGAACATACATCATCACTACAGGTACCTCCATTCTGACAGACATCAGTGAGACAACCTAATGGGAGAATAATACATCATATGGATTCAATTACAACAAATATCAACATGCATTAGAATACACAGTATATCTTATATAGATCTTAGTTATAAACCAGAATGATACTTCACATCAACAAATAGCTACAAGAAAGATATTGTTGTCAATTCAATACTGACTTCGTTTGACATTTAGATTGGTTTATATGCTCAAAGCAGTTTTCATAGACAATGATTTCCCCTTCCTCATAGTATATTTAGAAAAAAAACTGAAGCAATTTATTACAAAAGTTGATAAATGTGAATGAATCAAGTAGTAATGATAACAGGATAATATATGCCTAGTGTGTATGTGCATCTGAATGCATGTTTCCAAAATAATGACAGTTACAACAAGAAACAATAGTTCTTAACATTGCAATCATCTTGTGGTGCAGATTTTAACATTTTTATCTACACATGCTTTTTGTAGTAGCTGAATACATCGCTACCATGTTTTTTACTCAGTACAAGTAAACTAGCAGCTTTGCAAGCTCTTAGCATATATACTGCAGCCAGAAATATTTTTTTTGGGTGATTGGTTTAATTGCTAATTTGTCTATAACTTAAAGGCATGCTCAATCCAGTAAGTTATGACAGAATGTTACAAATGATTGTCTGTATCAATAATTTAAATATAAAATACTGACACAAGTGAGTTAACCTGTATAAAGGATTACACTTCTTCAGTGAGTCCCATACTGACAATATTAGTATCTCACTAAATTCCAGACATTGTAAAGCCCATTACATCTTCATTGAACCCTAGCTGATTTAAATGATAAAGCCCAAGCTGATACAAAACTTGGCAATTTGTAAACCTATGCAGCATGTACTGAAAATAAACTACAACAATGTAAGTAGTTAAGGTATGGAATCAACTGGAAGTTTATGTAAAGTCAATGAAAATTCATGTTAATCTGCATACTGAGTAACACATTCTTGCAATTTATATGATGAAACTATTACATCATACTGTTTTTTACTACTACTGAATAACAGCCTGTGTTATATCTCACTTGTTGTACAAAATGGAAGTACAAATCCATCTGGGCAATGACAGGTATCTTGGTTTGGTATGGAACCTATGATACAAGTACCTCCATTGAGGCAAGGGTAGTTATCACAGACCACTGAAAGAAACAGAGACAACATGAAACAATCAAATTATGAGGTACATCTTAACAACATCTGTATAATATTAAAGACTTTGAGAAACTCTTTATGTGTCAGAAAGAACAAAGCAGAGAATAAAAGTTTAATTTGATTCAATCACTGCATATTTTCAAATTATATATAAAAGACTTAAGAATAAATAATCTTGATCCAGACACTAAATGTTATATCTGATGTTGTGGAAAGCAAAAGCATGAACGAGTTGTTAGAAAATCAATTTGTCATGGTACCACAAAACGAAATCTTTACCATCCCTCCCCAGCACTTAGTTTTTCATGTTTCTATGTTACCTTCTGTGGTAAGAATAAGAATGACTATTTTTTGCTGTATTTATTCAATTTATCTCTAAGTTTGGATACAAGAAGGATGTTTATAGCAACTTATTAGAGAATTTAGCACATGATTGTATGCATATATTGTTCCTGCATGACAGTGCTGATCTAGACACATATCTAGCTCTTATTACAACATATAGCAATTGAAATTTTCTACCTAGATATACTTTCACATCTTTTTGTTACTTTCCTTAATATACAAAGTTGTTACATATATATAAGAAACCACTGCATGGTACTGTTATATGATTGAACTCTACATCAAACTTAATATTAAAGTATCCTCAACAAAATTTAACCTCAGCCCATTATGTAGGTTATAACAAACATACACTCCTTTTCACAACTGTATGTATCTTACTTACCATTGGTACATGTTGGTCCTATAAGTCCTGGTGGACAGATACATCCGTTAGTGAAGCAGAACCCTCCATACTGACATGATGACGGTTGACAGGCTAAATCATAAAGAAATTTAAGTTATGCTATATAAGACAAACATCAAATAAGCAAACTACAGAAAAGAAATGTTAAAGAACAATGTTGAGAGTGCTCAAATAAAAGCAGTGTGGATGTATCTATCTAGGCTTCTCCTCTTACAAAGAGCCCAGATATCAAAAGCAGTACTTTTTGAGTGGGGACCTACCTTGGTACTGTACATGAGAAAACACACAGGTATTATTACTATTCACATAGTCACAATGTGAGTTTATTTAGTTGCAAGGATTGATTTGCCTAAATGTGAATCAATGTCGACAGTAATACTGATGAATTTCAAATGTTATTCTAGTAAATGGTGTATCAGTGAGGTGAGAATGGAAACATTAGAACAACGTAAGCCACAGGTCTATAAGATGTCAACATATACAATACCGGTGAATGCATGATAATTAGGTTTTGAAAAGATAAGCTACTGAATCTATCAGCTCTCGTATATATCACAATCACTTCCTTCCTTGACAAATATTATACAGGAACTTTTCAGACTGCTTCATCTAAGATATAAGCTTCACCACTGACACTATAGTACCCACCATATCAAAGCTAATGACACTAATTGTAATACAGTCTCTCACAAAACTTTAGATGAAGTTTAGCAACAATGAGTAGTAAGTTTATAGCACAGAGACCATGTATCCTAAATTTGAACTGTGCAG
The DNA here is from genome assembly GCA_020650975.1 of Apostichopus californicus. NCBI lineage: Eukaryota > Metazoa > Echinodermata > Holothuroidea > Aspidochirotida > Stichopodidae > Apostichopus > Apostichopus californicus. The sequence goes on along the minus strand of JAIPMN010001181.1, from coordinate 19,479 downwards.
AATAGTCTTCAGATTTTAATAAATTTTTCAACTTTGCTTCAAATTATCTTCAATCTTCCTTATTCTGGAGGAATAAGGCTGGGGCAATGTTTTTACTTATTCCTTTTATGGTGTGCTGCTAGCCTACTATGAGTAATAATAAATCACAACTAAAATGTGGTTCCTGGGTACTACAGTGATAAAATAATATTATTGGCTTTGAAATCAGCTACTTAACAATGCTGCATAGCAGCCACACATGCATGTGATACAAGCTGAATGGCTTATAAATTTCACTTTACATCGAGTGGCTATACACAACCTCCCAGATGCTAGGTTTCATTGCTTCAGATGTCACCGTATCCACTGGTCGACATCGCCAGTTTAACTATGATCCCCTTCTGGTCTTGTACTTATTTGAGAATGAATACAGGATCAGGATTCTGATTTCCTTGTCCCCTGGAGAGGTAATAACTTAGCTGACCCCAGATGTCCATATTTGAGAATGCACAGTGGATCAACCACAAAGAAAGGACGATATCGTCACAATGAATATTTACAATTCATAGTGAGGGATTTGTCTTCTTCATGCATTGTCAAACCACACACTCACGACGTATTACTGTTTGCAGTACATATAACCTAGCAGCATATAACCTAGCAGCCATTGCCCTGTGGAGAATGGGAACCATAAACACACAGTATTTGTTTGTTGTTATAAAAGTGTGTATTTCTACTAAGCACATGTTGTGCATTTTATGAATGAAGAATGTGCTGATTGCAATCGTTTAGAATTCCCCACAGTTTAGCCGCATAAGTGTGTTCATCATGTTCAAGCACAAAGGTAATACTTCAGAATGGTATTGTACCGATACAATTTGGTGAGGGTGGGGCCTATAGGTCCCTGTAGGTACATTGATGCAGCAAGCATGCTAAGCATGGAAGATTTTTACAAAGATATTTTCATTTCACAAACATATAGAAGTGGGTTAACTGCCTAGTGAGTGGTTTCCCAGGATCAATGATCAAGTTTGGCAGAAATGAATCCACAGAAAGGTGGTAATGTGCAGTCAACTGGTCCTTTTTACTCGATGAGAAACAACGTGTAATATTATGTGGACTTCCTTAATATCCCAATGTTACCTTCCCTAGGACCATTCACCACCCTCTGTGTATGTATATTCTCCAAGCAGTATACCCTGTATAAAAGTAAGAACCTCATGCACCCTCACTCTCTTTTTCTATCTCGTCACCTCAATGACACAGTTTAATAAACATGATCTTATAGTTGAACCATAAGCAAAGCCTTGTGGTGTCTTCATTGTGTACCTCTATTATTTCACCACATCGGTAACATTACATGGTGGCAGCGGTGGCTATGATTGCCTCGCCCACATGATTAAACTGAAACCGTAAAAACACTTCGAAGAACGACGAGATGGTAGAAGAGCCACATACACAGAAACGTTACTCTGTATATGTGTAGTACGAGAACACGGCCAACGCGTATGGCGGAACCACAGCAGTACGATCATGCACGTGTCCTGAATACTCCCTACACTGCACTGAACTGGAGAAAGGAACTGTGTGCAAAGAGATGCAATGCGAAATTGGACTAGAGGGGACCAAATAATGGAACTACTTTGTCCTTCCAATGGAATTTCTGTAACCAGGGATGTTCTCATTTTAAACTTTGTTTTTCATAAACAAGTTACTGGCTAAAGCCCTTATAAGTGCTTTGAAGGACAATATGTATTCCCTTGTTAATGTTACGGTCAAATAAAAGGAACAGGCTAATGCCCTTATTATATTATTCAACTCTTAAGTTCCACCGCATGACACAATACTTAATATTACGTAAGGATTTATTACTATGATTCGTCTTGAAGATCGCAGTCTCGGGTGAGTGATAAACTCGCATTTTTCCTCAGGATTATTTCAGTTGATATACTATCAAGAGACTAGATCTTGGTAAAATTTATTGAAACATTACTAGATCTATACCTATGTACTTTTGGTATGATTGATAGTAACGTATATTAACAACTACTGCAAGCACATATAGGCCAACTAAAGGATTGTATTGTCTTATACTTTGTACTCTACAAGTAGTACCAAGATCAAATTTAGGGATGGTCTCTATGTTTGACAGGTATTGTTGACCAGGGTAATATTGTGATGAGCCTTGATCACCTTATCAGTACATATGTCTGTATGTCTGCGCTTTATAAATCCTCAGTAATGTTATTAGTATTAAGATCACGGTTGTTTATAGCCCTTTCACAACAATATCGTTTAGTAAGCCTAAATCTTATTAATATTGTTCAAGTGCAACTCCATTGCCATGCCAAATTTTTACTGTAACACCCC